>OAMK01002715.1:684623-755809 GCA_900205225.1 Saxicola maurus maurus
TAGAATAGCTGAAGTTGAAGGAATATCTTGGGATTATCTGGTCCAATCTCCTTGCACAAGGCCATGTCAACAAGAGCAGGTGACCCTTCTCAAAAGTGTGTGACAACTGTAAAGTTGCACTTATAGGATTCCAGTCCACATTCTACACATCTACCAATAACATCTTCNCAGCAGATCGGGAGTACATATACANGTCAAAGGAAAAATAATAGTCCTATCAAATCTAAAGAAAATGTAGCACCATTCTACTTACTGTTCTTCAAGAGAGATTTAATTGAAAATATACTTTAAAATACCCTGGGAGTTCCCAGGTTAAGTACCTATGCAACTCATTTATGGAGCTAAAATTCTCAATCAGGGATTTATTTCCTAATGACTTTGCTTTACCATCAATGATTNTGTTTCATCAGTGCAGTTGAGAGTGCCATTAAAGACAGGAGNAGAATATAATGTTCCTTCTAAATTATCTGTGAACTTAATTTAAAACTGCTTTTTGCAACTCTTTTACTCTACTTACTACATATAATGTTACATGATGAAACTACTGTAAAATTGCTGCAAGTGTTGTGGGGAGACAAAAATATTTTATCACCATAAGAATTAATTTCATTTTTTATATACTAGCATTTCAAATGGCTCTTGATCTCTTCACCTCAGGAAACTATTATAAGTACAATGCCTAATTATTCACTGTAATCAATTACAGTGTGGGTTCTACATACTAGTTTTTCTAGCTTTTGTCTGCTAAAGTTCCTCTCTCAACCAATCTAAGTTATTGCAGTTGCTCTTTTCTATAAAAACAGCTGTGCCATGCTGTTCTCTGTGACTGTTTTTTGATCTTACTCTCTTTCTAGAAAAGTCACCAACCCTGCTTGAACAGTATGTCATAGGCTTATGAGAACTGATGTTGGGAAAACTGATACTTCACACATAATAGGATATTTTGACCTAAATATTTCACTCACCAAATGTGAAAAGTAAAAATATCTTGTGATAGACATATCATCTGTTCAAAATTCAAAGGCTCACACAAGTCTCAGAACAGTTGAGATGAAGCAAATTATGCTTGTACACATTTAAATATACCACAATTTTCTCTGTCTGGTAAAAAATTGTGCCACTGTTGCATACGAATTTCAAACTGTGTAAAATCAACAGCCAAGTAAAGCTGACTTGTGAATGAAGTCTGAACCAACATTTCAATAATCAGTCATGATATTCCAATATTTTCACACAGCTAAGATATAATCAAAATAAACTTTCATGCTTGTCTTATTGCCTGTTGTAATGATCATATAATATTTTTGCAGCATCAACTGCTTCTGTGGAAAAGTGACATTATGAGTGAACTGAACTGTTTCAGCCTCTTTTAACATAATTTATTATGTGTACACCATCAGCACATCATGCAAATATTAAGAAGTACTGCATAAGTCACCTTTGTACCAGCTTGTGAAACTGAAATAAACTTAATTAAAAACAAAAAACAAACAAAAACCCCTAAAAAACAAACAAAACAAACAGAAAAAAAAAAAAGAAAAAGAAAACAAAAAAATCACCATTATTTCTCAGGGACATTAAATTGCTCANCTTTTATAATTCTTGGAAAGGTAGAGACGAGCAGCACACCAGTCTCTGGGAATCATGATGGACGGACATTACAGCAGTCTGGAAATACAAGAAAATCTTTCTTTCAGCGGATTATGTGGGATGAAAAAAATTACTGATCTCAGTGTTCTTCCACAATTATATCATTTGAATTATTTACTAAGGTAACTAATGCAATTGCTTATTTCTATATTCCCAGCAGATGCTCAGACTGCAGCTTGTCTCAAAGTCATTACATGAAAGNCATGTGGTAATATGTTTGGTGCACATAACACAGTAAAATCCTAAATGCATAATGATGCTACTAAACATGAATATAGGCAGTTGTGTATTTGTCTGTATTCCACATTATTGGAATCATGTCCCTTGGTTGTGACTAAATTTGATAAGTTTCCTTAAGGTAATTTACAAGCCAACTGATTCTGAATAATACATAAGACATTAAAACTCCTGGTTCTCACTAAAAATACAGAGTGGAAAGATACCTGAAGAATACCTCTGTCCAGCCTCGTTCTTGAAACAGACCACTTCAAGAAAAACCCCAAAAATCACTGTCAAAGATTTTTATTTTATAATTTTTAACATTATGAAATAATACGTATTCACCAAATTACTGTAAGTTCAAGAATAGCTTACAATTCCTAGATAACTGAGTTCATNATGAGAAAGAAACAGCTTTACAGTCATTTTCTCTCTACAAGACAAGATAATTTTTCTTTTCTTGACAGCATATTGGCAAGATGCTGTGATTGTGGGTACTGCAGTGAGACCTCTGTGGAAAGACATCATGGTCTGTCCCATTCTAGCCACAGCTGGCTCCAGCTGGCTCCAGTAAACCCACCAAGGACACAACTAAGCCTATCAGTCACATGTGGTGTCCTTCCAAAAATATGTGCAAAAAGGTTAAAAACTGCCAGATATAGAAAGAACAAAGAGAGTGAGAGAAACCAGAGGGAATATCAAAGTCAAAGCAGGAAGGGGAAGAACACCATGCTGGAGAAGTTCTCCATATTCAACCCATGGAAGACTGGTCTGTACCCAGGTGGAAGTTGAGTATTTCTGAGATAACTGAAGAATCTAGAGGGGAACAGAGGATGTGTAAGGAGAAAGGAGAGGCAGAAAGGAGCTATGGTGTACTGACTGTAAATCCCACCTACTACTTCCCCCTGAACCACTTGGTGAGGGCAATGGTGTTTTGGAGTGCAGGAATAATGATCAGCTTGAGAAAAGGGGAGACAAAGGGATTGTTTTAAGGTTTTTCTCTCTGTTTCCCATCAGGTAAATGAGTAATTATTTNTTTTAATTGGCAATAATTTAAGATTTTTTTTTCCCAAGAGGAGTCTGTTTTGCTAACAGCTATCTCCTTGTCTGGTAAGAGAGCCATCTGGAGAAGGTGCCCCATTGGGCCTTTTGTCTGCCAACAGAGAAGCACTAGTGGGTGATGTAGTGGTCAGAGGCTATATTTTGCACAGCAGTCATGAAATGACAGTTTTAAATCCTGGAAAAGTAATGGGGGGATCAGCAGAAATACCACTTTGGAATTCCAGAGGGAAGATTATGACTTGTTTAGGAGACTGATGGAGAAAGTCCCNTGGGAGGTGATCCTAAAGGGCAAAGGAGTCCAGGATATCTAGACCTCTTTAAGAANAATCAGAAAGAGGATGTGGGGAGCTACTAGCCTGTCATTCTGGCNTCAAAGCCAAGGAAGTTATGGGACAGGTCATCTTCAGTGACATCAAACAGCACATATGGGGCAACCAGGTGGCCAGGCCCAGTCAGTGCAGGTGAATGAAAGGCAGGTCCTGCCTGACCAACCTGATCTGNTTTTATGACATGCACCTGACTAGTGGATGAGGAAAAGTCTGTNGGACTTTAGTAAAGCTTTTGACACAAGTTTTCGCAGAATTCTTTTGGAAAAGCTGGCAACCCATGGTTTAGATGGATGTATTCTTCACTGGAAAAATTCTGGCTGGGCCCAGAGAGCGATGGAGTTACATTCAGTTGGTGACTGGTCAAACTCGTGTTCCCCAGCGCTCCGTGCAGGGACCAATCCTGTTTAATACTTTACTGATTATTTGAGTGAGGAGATCAAGTCAGCAAGTTCACAGATGAAACCAAGCTGGAGGAGAATGTTGATCTGCGTGCTGGTTTCATGTGCTAGGGGGTGGAGCCGCCTGAGGGAAGCCGCACAAGGCCAGGGAATGGAGGGGCTGTCCCGTCTCTGAGGGCTTCCCCCGTGAGCTGCGGGGACCAATCAGAGAGCTGGTTTGGTGATGGACAGCTCGGGAAACCAATTGAAGGTTGTTTCGCTTTCACAAATCACATTGGATTAAGGTAACTGCTCTCTTTCGGCTTCCGGCTCCCGGGAGGTGCGGTGGCCTCTGGCTGAGGCACCAGCCCCCCGGCCCGGCTCCTGGCTCAGTGGGGGGNCCCGGCCCGGCACCCCGNCCCGGCACCGGCTCTGCAGGGGGCCCGGCTCGGCACCCNGGCTCCTCCCCACCCCTGACCGCATGGCTCCAGCACCGACCCCCATGGCTCCGCACTGGCCCCGGCCCTGCTGGCCCCGGCCCGGCTTGGCTTGGCTCGGCTCTCCACGTGGCAGAAGAGGCCTTGAGCTGCCCATGTGGCTTCTTCATTATCTGGATACAATTTTAACTCTTTTTAATGAATGGATAAAATTCNTAATCTCCTGAGCTCCCCTGAATGAGAAGAAATAAAGTATGGAAACTACAAAGGTCAGAGGAATGAAAATAAAGTTCCTGGTGAAAAGAGATTGAAAAGATGCAACTGATAAGTAGCTGAAAACCTTTTTTTGTAGGCTAAGGGGATTGCGACTACACTAAAATCCCTTTAAACTGTGAAATGTACTTGGGGAGGTTTGGGTGCTTGAAAAAAAGACTTTTTGCCTCAGGGAAATGGAGTTCTCTCTGTTCTGGGACTGGGATATGAACAGAGACATTTGATAGAGAAGGAAATGAAAAAAATTTGTTTTTTCAGCAGCCTCTTTAAAAGTGGTACCCCAATTGTGTAACATAACCCATAGCACAGCTCTGGAAGGACTGTGAAAAATGNGAGGAAAGTCATAGTCTGCAATATTTTCCCGGGCAGATGTAGATTGTAAAAGTGAAGACACCCCTAAGCCATAACTAAAAAAGGAACTTTTCTCTCTTAAGTAAACTAAAATAATTATATGGGTGGATAACTGACTGAAGTGTCTTCTGTATGATGTTGTTAAGGAATGTGGAATGAAGGGAGGAGGGAACAATCTAGAAATCTTATTCTGAATTCTTTTTGTGTTATTAGTAAATTTCTTCTTATATCCTTTTAAGTTTTGAGCCTGCCTTGTCTCCCAAATCCTATCTCTAAAAGAGATTAAATATATTAAAATTAGCAAAACCCAGGTCATACTGTGAGAATCTGCCAGAGTATAGGAAGGGTCTTCAAATGGATCTAGACAGGCTGAGTTTATGTGTCTAGGCCAGTTGTAGAAGTTTCAATGAAATAAAATGCAGGGTCGTGTGCTTCAGTCCCAACAACCCCATCTAACACTGTTGCTGGAAAGCTGCCCAGCAGAAAAGGACTTGGTGTTGCTGGTCAACAGCCAGCTGAATATGAGCCATCAGTGTTTCCAGATGGCCATTTATATCCTGGCTTGTTTCAGAATTAGTGTGACCAGCAGGACCAGCTAAGGGATAGTCCCTTGTATTCAGCACTGGAGAGGCTGCACTTCTAGTCTTGTCAGTACAGGAAAGACATTCAGGTACTGGAGGGTGTCCAGAGAAGGGCAATGAATCTACGGAAGGGTCTGGAATATAAGTCCTATGAGGAGCATCTGAGACAGCTGGAGGGTTTTAGCAAAGAAAGAGAAGAAGGCTCAGGGGGGACATTATTGGTCTCTACAACTACCAGAAAAAAGGATGTGGCAAGTTGGGAGTCAGTCTCTCTTCCCAGTTAACCAGTGATAGCTACATGGGAAACAGTCTCAAGCTATACCAAAAGAGGTTCAGGTTGGATATTGGGAAAAATGTCTTCACTGAAAGAGCAATGAACAGGCTCCTTAGGGAGGTGGTGAAGTCACTGTACAGGGTAGTGTTAAAAAAATGAGTGGAANTCACATTTAGTGCCATGATTTAGTAGATATGATGGCATTCAATCCAAAGTTGGACTGAATGATCTTGAAGGCCTTTTCCCACCTTAATGATTCTATGAGTCATTGAAATCTGGGATTTTAATTGTTGTTCTGTTCTAAAAGCTTTCTCTTCCAAATCAGAATAAATTTCAAATATATTAATTTCATTTATGAAAACCAAAGAAATAAAGTGAATAAACATTTTTACATTTACAACATTTACTTGATGAAAAAAACAACTACACAACCGTCTCCTTCTACCAGGACAATATTTAATCATCTTGGCATTTTTTCATTATTTCTGGGTCTTTCTCCATATATTTCATATTTACCTTTAACATATTTCCCAGCTAAAAATCATTAAAATTTACATGTTTCTGTCAGACTCTCCTCGTAAATACTGGGGAATTTTATCTTATTTTACAGTTTAAAAAGAGAGAAAAAGTGCATCACACACATCCAACGCAAAGACCTCAAAATCAAAACCTCTAAATNAAATCAAAATGCCACAATTTTTATTTTTTCCAATGCCAGTGAGTTTTGGGCTTGTTCATGGACCAATGGTATTATTTGGGTTTATCTTTATCAAATATACATTTATTTATTTTTATTCTCTTTTTTAACTACTTGATATTAAAATCCCCTGAAAGCATTAACCAAATTACTTTGGAAAACAAATGCAATTTTTTCTTCTGAAAATACTCGTATGTCTTTTCTTAAGAAAACCCTTTTGCTGAATACCAATAATAAGTTGTGCTGATTTTGCACATTTGACATTTGGTGAGGAGGGAAGAAGTCACCCACAGAAATTATTTTTCTGAGAGGATCTGGTGAAAGCTTCCTCCGTGTCTGACAAAAATGACCNATTGGTGGTTTCAATTTCTGGCCTTTGGAGAGAGAAGNTCTTCCTGCTCCTGGCCTGGTGGCCGGGCAGGGAGCGGAGGCCATGGGCCCTGGCTGAGGCTGGGCAGGCTGTGGCTGCTGTGACATCTCCCTGGCATTGATCCCTACCCAGTGCTGGCTTGGGATAAACTGGGATCTGCTGGGATCAGCTCTGGGCCGGGCCTCCTTGGCCACAGCCTGCACAGCCCGGCAGGGGAGGGGAGCCTCGGGCCCCGGCTGAGGCTGGGCAGGCTGTGGCTGCTGTGAGATCTCNCTGACACTGATCCCTGCCCATGCCAAACCAGGATCTGCTGGGCCCCAGGAACAGCTGAGGGCTCCAGCGGCCCCAGCAGCTGCCAGGCAGGAGGAGGCAGAGGGAAGGCCACAGCTGGGCTTGAACACAGCAAAAGCCAGAAAACACCTGTCCAGCCAGAGCAGCCCCTCCGCTCTGGCCGGGCCCCTTGAAAATCCTGGCACAGCCCCCCCAGTGCAACNNTCAAAGAATTCTCCACCATAAACAGCTCTAGCCACTTGGCAGGAATTACATCTGCAGGACTATCTGTAGGCCTTGGGTGAGATATTAACTCTTTCTCTGCACAGATGAGAGCTGCAAACATCAATTCTCTCTCGAGTGAAAGAAAACGACAGAGTGAAAAAATGTAGAGAAGCAACATGAAGGCACCAAGGTCAGTAAGGAAGGAGTCAGGTCCCAGATGGGAGGGGATGAGGAGTTGCCTTATTCCTGGACTGAAATTCTCTTGTGAGGCTATATTGAAGATGTGATTGATACATCACACTCCTTTTCCCTGTAACTCATTGAGAAGCACGGGGGGAGAAGCATTCAAATTGTAGACANGAGCAAAGGTATCCATGCTGAACAAGTCAATGTTGACCTAGCTGTGATGATCTCAGAGATAGATGAAGAGAACCTTTGCTTCTGAACAGCTCATCCTTAAAAGTGTACCCCATTAGCCAAAGATTGAGCCCTCGAAAACAGTTGTGGGGAAACTGCAAGTCGAGGGGAGGAACTTTTACACAGTGATCAGATTTCCATTNTCCTGGGCGGCTGATTCACTGTGACATTGAAGCCATGAGAGAACTGTTTTCTTGTGGAGAAATCTCCATAGCATGACAAGAGAGACTCCTCTCCGTAAGTGAACTGAAGAAAGACTATTCTAGAGGTGATTGAGTAAATTGTTTCTGCATCAGTGGGAAAGAAAAGAGGGTGTGGGAGGGAGGAGGAGTGTTCTGAAGGTTTTATTTTGATTCTTATTATTTTTTAACTCTCTTAAGGTTTTCTTTATATGCTTTAAAGTTTGAGCCTGCTTTGCCTTCCTCCTAATCCTATCTCACAGCAGGAAATNTGCAAATAGTCCTAGTGGGTGAACTGGTGATTTGGCCAGCACTAAACCCCCACATAAATTGGTGTGCTATAATAGTTAGCACAGCTCCCTTCCAAGCAGGTGATGCAGGTTCAATTCCTGGCCAATGTGCAAATCCAGAACATGACTTCAATAAACGCCTGTATTTTTTTTCTGATTTCTAACATGGTTCATTTAATAAAAGAGACTTTTTTTTNCATGTTCTTGGTTCACTTACCCATGAATGCAATCTATTCAATGCTCAGTCTTCCTAATATCCTTCTAGTATTTTTCCCCTTACTCACACATTCGAAAGAAGAAAGGGTTCTAATGAGACCACAGGATGGATGTGATAACTAACTAGAGAATAATTTTAATGAATTCAACTTCAGGTGAAGCATGAAAGCTGATTACAACCTTGGAAATGAATCTCATCTCCAAAAAACATAACTTGTACTAGTTCCAAAAGTTTTAAAATCAAAGTCAAAGCTGCTAAGGCAGTCAGAATTAAACACAACCCTCAGATTAGTACCAATACATAAGGTTAAAAATATCTGAGCTAAAAACGGCTTCAGACATAAAAATTTGATAATGTTCTCCCAAATAAAGGATAAAAGGGAATTTAGGGATCAAAGAAAATAGATTAAGTTCTTCCCTTTGCTGGTGACACGCCCAAAATGGAAAGCAGAACAGAAAAAATAAAAGTAAACCCAAATGACTCAGGTTATNATTAGTATAAGAATACTTGATGAAATAGCAAGGGTTGTCCTGAGGCATAAAAGTTGTCAAATGCACTTTTGCAAGTTTAGTAGATTATTTAGCAGNTGGACTGTAATAATTCCAACAGTCAGAAGTCCTAGATAAAACATTACCATTAAAGTATAGTGATAAGTCAGAGGAAGCAACAGAAATTTAAGTGTTTTTTAGGTTTGGGGGATTTTCAAAACACAAACTTAGCAGAAATTATCCAGTACCTTTATATTTTTTTTACATCAAACTCATCATGGATGCCAGGAAGATGATAATGCAACATAAAGAAAGGAAGAAATTAAATTTTTCAACNAAGTTACTAATCATTTATATACTTGTTCAAAGGCTTTCATTATGTCCAAATTGATATAAAAGAAAGAAGGTTGCCTGCCACTGAAAATGTTTTTTTTTTAAATTTCTAAGTAATGTAAGATTGTGTAATATTTTTACTATTGTCACTNATATAAGAAAAATATCTGATTTATACAACATATCTTTCTGCAAATAAAATACCCAAAAAAGCATTATACTTTAAGGTTCCAGTATTTAAGGTAGTAGTGAGGTTTGGCATGGATAATAGGTTAAAATTCATCATCAGTTCTTCCTGTCTGCAAATCTCTCAGAGTTCACATAGTGTATTTATTGACATCAGAAATAAAGGCTTAAGATCCATTTTATCAAAGTAATTAAGCTTATCTCTAATTTTAATATCAGTCATCAAATAATCCTAATGATACTATTTAAATGCTTTAATTTTTTTATCTTTATTCATGGATTGGTTTATATTGTCATGTAAAACTAAAGTTCTGGAACTCCTTGGTTTCCTGAATAAATAGCTAATTAATTTGGGTTATATATGGAGAATCACCTCCCCCCAGATGCCAGCTCTTAGAATTTAATATTTAATTTTCTCTTAGGAAGAAAAAGAGAAATTGCTGGAGTGTGAAGCCAAGTCTAATCCAGCAGCAGCTTTGAGTAATCCCTGAACCCTTTGTTTAAACTAAAGTAAAAATTTCAGGGATGGGTGAGAAAACAAAATAAATGAAAACTAACATTCATCAGCCGAGTTGCGAATGCAAAGTACGCTACAAATCTTTTTAATTGGATGTGCAGAAAAGTGATTCAGAAGCTAATGTTGATAATAAATGCATTGTGTAGTAGATAGCAAATTCAAGAGAAAAAACTCTTTAGACCAATACCTACTGTCCCAATGTTCAAACTCTCTTTTTTATTGAAAAGGGAATTTAATGGCAAATAATACAGCTACTTTCCACTCAAAATAAAGCTTACAGTGCAGAGGTGAGTTGCTTTTCTCCAGAATGTGGTATCTCTTAATATGAATTAAGTATGAATTTAGAGTTTGAAATTCCTGAAATGTTACTTTTCAAACCAAATATGAATTTATGTGTTTATGAATTTATGAATTTATGAATTTAATTCAAATGACTAATTAAAATATCTGCATTCAAATTTTTCTTTGTAACAGGAATGATTTTGTGAATATCTTAATGCATAAGTGATACACTCTCCATTTAGGAGAGGCACTTCAATGCTTACCATATAATTACACAGATATTCATACACACCAAGTTTACTGTCTTTCAAACTTTATCTTTTACTGTAACACAAGGAAACAGGATTTGAATATGTAAGCTACTTTATTAGCCTGATCCTTTTGAAGTGTGTTTGCCAGAAAGCTCTGTTTTAAAGGTATAATGACAGGCATTCACCATGAGGGACTAGTGAACCATACTGTTAAATACTTTTAGGNTAATTTAAATATTTTCACTAAACTAAGTTTTGTCTTTGACATGGGTGAGGAAGGAGTTGGGTAACAGCTTTTGATTTTATTAGGCTTATTTGATTAGAAATACCTTGTGATCAGACTGCAATGTGTAAATGTGATGCAAGATAAACAGAAATAGAGAAAATAAACAGAGAAATAATCACTACATTACCAGAACACTAAACTGAAAACTGAAAACCAGTTAAGAAGCTAAGTCAATACAGCTGACGTGGCTTGATATTTCTGAAGATCCATCCTTGTGATTTTGGTTGTTATGACCTGAACCTTCTATCTATATTTTTATCCTAATGGATAACTAGCTTTAGCCTGAGTATATCATGTATGACCTTCAATTCATAGCAATGATTTTAGAATGAACATTTTTTCTGTAGCTCAAAGTCATTCTAATAAAAATGCATGATATAAAAACCTTNTGTCATTTTAAGCGCTTAAATACCTGCATGAAAAAGCTACACTAAAAAACAAAAATAAAACACAAAACAAAAAAAAACCCCAATAAATCAAAATAGAAAATCAATCCAGAGATCAAGACTTCAATATTTTTTAAAAATAAATTTCTGAGAAATGTAAATGCGTTAGGTTATTAGGCTTTTCCTGAAAACATAAATGTTACATTACTCCACAGGGGACGTATAAAATTAATCCAAATGAAAAACCAAAGAGCTAGCCAGTTCTNTAACTACAGTAGGAAAATTCAAATTTGAGAGGAAGTAAATCATATTCCATCTAAATATCACAAACCATAGGCTCTCCAAATGCTTTCTATTATATCCATCTTCATATTGAATAGTTAGTCTAATACCATTGTCCTGAATGTTATAGTTAGAAATGATGTTTAAGATCTTTGAGTCCAGCCATTAATTCAACACTGTCATGACTTCTATTAAACTATCTCCATGAGGGCCACATCTACACATCTCTTANGTACCTCCTTTATATTATTGCCTCCTTTTCTTAGGACAAGATTGTTTTGTCTCTCCTATCCTATGCAGCTGAGTCATACAGATTTGTACTTTGTCACAAAACTTCACAAATGGCCACTACTAACCAAGAAGATCTAGGGTGCAAAGTACTGATGTACAATAGTAAATATTTATTCTTGCACATGAAGTGTACCAGAAGTGCTGAGACATGTTATTTTACATAATATTTGAATAACTTTTGAAAGCTCACAGACAGTGTGATTTGATTAATCAGTAACATCACATTACCCACTACAAATTATAGTAAAATCTGAAAGTAATTACATTTTCTTCAGATTTCTCACCACTTGTCTAGTGATCCAGATGTGCAAGGAGATGGATTTTCCATAGTTACTTATCTGTGATACCAGAAAACATTGAGCCCTCCACCAAAGGAAGATGTGTAAGAGGGGCTGGGATGCTAGTGTTATCTTGGCAGTCCAAGGGTGTCATTATCCTTCATAGACAGCTCTAAGCTTCCAAGAAGAAAGTTCCTTATTTCATAGCCTAGGCTGTTATTTAAAATTTCTTTTCTTTAAGCATGGACAACATCTAAGTCTTCTAGTACATAAGTCTTCAGTAAATTCCACTAGCTCATTTCCTTGCATTGCACTGTAATACACTTCATAATATAAAGACTGATTGNTATAATAACTAGTGAAGGAAATTTCTTGATTTGCAACAATGCAAAATGTTGTAATGATTATAATATTATAATGTTTATAACTTAAACATTTATTTTGAAGAAAGACTACTGTTCTTGACTGCTNTCTCAAATAAAACTGCCCAAAACTCTAAGACTTTAGATAGGACTCTGCTTGAGTGTCACTACATATGGTTAGACAGCTTCCTGATCAAGGAAGCTGCAGGGGTGTCTTTTGTTGCTCCTTGATTTACATAAAGAAATCTGCACCTCATTAGTAAAGATCATCTACTTGAAAACAAAACTTGTCAGATCTGGATACAAAATGATGAAAATTATGCCAATGTATATGCATGATCATGAAATGTGCTTGAACTAATCAGTCATAGCTGCATATGAAATGGAACATGAAATAGCCTGGGCTTTGTTAACAGTATATGGTAAATTATAATAGCATGAATAAAACAATTTATGCAAATAAACATTTAATGAAAATAATTATAGCTGAAATTACTGCAGTTTTGCAAAGATACATTCNTTGGAAAGATGTTTAAGATACTAAATGAACCAGCAATGCCTTTCTAGTATGTGTATCTAGTTAAAAAAATATAATATTTCTTTATATATACAAATACAGCAAAAGTCTAGGTGAATTTTGTGCTAAGTGTAGCTCTGTTCAGTGCAAACAACTTCTTTCCAGCTATCAAAGAAAGGAACACTGACTTTTACTCTTAGACTATATGGGATACTTCCATTCCATTTAATGCTTTTGAAAAAATTCAGAAAAATGTAGTCTGAATAAGTAAAGTCAGTACAATAAACTCTGTAGACNCTTTTAGAAAGTGCTCCTGCATTGGTTATATTGTTGTGCAAATTGCATTGAAGCATGTCAATCAAATCTGGNGCAATACAAGTTCCATCCAGAAATGCCATTTTACACCCTCATATGAACAGAAGTGTTTAAATCCTGTTTATGTAGGTAGGAATAATGCACATAGAGAATTCTTACTCTATGGAACATTAATCTTACAAATTTTGAACCGGACCAGAGCTAGAGACAAAAACGTACAGGCCCATATAAGTACCAAATCCAACTTATTGGTAGTAGTTTTCACATTTCTGAAATGTCATTCATAGTAAAACACTTCTCATTTGTAATTTGTAAGATTGTCAAAGAAAATTCAATGTATTTGCACGGATCAAATTCAGGTCAATATAATTACTCAAAATGGCATATTTCTAAATTATCATAATGCTATAATGTGCCTATACTGCATCAAGCATGCTGGCACTAGACTGTGCTCACCTTTCTCTGTGAGGAAGGAACATCTTTGCTCAGAAACTAGGAGTGAGCATTGGGAGAGATTAAAACTAGATGTGATGGGGAAGGAGGAAAAGATCAGGCTTATCCCTGGCAAGTTGTGAGATGATACACAAAGATTAAAGGGAAATGGTGCTGGAAGGNTCTCTGTTGGTGACTATGAGATGTACTAGCCAGCCTGGAATACACTTGCAGTCTTTACAGAGGTGAGACAAAGGCCCCTGAGGTCACAGAGCCCAACAGGGAAACAGCTTGACAGTAAAAAGTGCCAGCAAAACTTCAGGCATGAGTTGTTCAGGGAACAAATGAGTAAAGTTCCCTGGGAAAATCTTCTGGAGTGCATCAGTGCTGGCCACTTTTTAAACATCATCTCCTAAGGCACATTAGNAGGCAATTTAAGAATGTTAGAAGTAGCTGATAAGGCAGAAGGCCAGCATGGTTAAACAGGGTTCTTTGCTTTGAAATAAGGAAAAAAAGGAAGGTATACGACAAGGTCAGGTGGCATGAGAAAAGTATTGAGGGAGACTGGAAAAAAATAGAGTTTTACAAGGGCATAAAGTAATAGTACAAAAGAAAGTAGGTTTATATCAGATATTGGGAAGAAATTCTTTCCTGTGGGAGTAGTGAGACACTAGAAAAGGTTGCCCAGAGAAGTTGTGGATGTCCCNTCTCTGGAAGTGCTCAAAGCTAAGATGGATGGATCTGGGAGTAACCTGGTCTAGTGGAAACTGTGACTACAGAGGATTTAGAACTAGATGATATTTAAGGTTCCTTCCAGCCCAAGCAATCCTATAATTCTGCTATTCTATGAATTCTAACTTAAATCAAAATTCTTCTTTGTTCTTGCAACTTCTTAGTTTCTATAATTTTATTATATTTTCCATAATGTTAATGTTGTCATTATTTTGACTTTTTAAAAATGAGAGTCTGAAAGTTTTTCTGGTTTAGGAAGCAGTAACAAAAACCAGTTTGAAAGATATTCCACCTAAAGTATGATAAGAGAAGTATTTGAACAAAAGTGTGTTTTTGTTTGTTTGCTTGTTTGTTTTATGGGGTTGTTTGCTTTTTGGGTTTGTTTGGGTTTTTTTTGTTTGTTTATTTTCAGGCTTTTCCCTTCCTTTTTTCTTATGGAGATGACATGTTTCTTATTCCTTTTCCTTAAAATCTAGTCAAAGCACTACATGAATTTAAGGTCAATATTGCTTGTTTAATAATTGTTATATATATGACATTTATGAAGTTTATGTAAGAGGTCTAGATAGTCTATTGTGTTAAACAACTCTTAACAGTTTCGATCAATTGAAACTGAACAGTTTCCATCTTTCTGTACTGTTCATTACAAATGAAGTCTTTACATAAAATTGTAGCCAAATAACTTTTATATTGAGCTACAATTTGTGTTCATAAGTACCACACTGTGATGATAGGCATACTCATCTGTGAACAGCAATCAACTAGAATAATCTACANGAGCTCTGTGATGGCTCATATCAAATTTTTCATGTGGAGAAACACCTTAGTCACAGTGAAGGACCACAGCAGAATCATAAATTTAGTTTAACATTAACTTTTGCAATGTCTGACAATCTGCTGCATCAAAACAATGCATGATATCAGATTTCAAGCCTTCCAATTTTTTCTGTGTCATATTTGGTGCCCTCCTCAAAGCCTTTACCAAGTCAAAAATTGCATCACTATACCCTTCTTTTCATTTAGGCCTATTTCCTCTGTTTTCATATGAGAAATATGAAAGACAGAATAAATAGTTCAGTGAAATCCTGTATCAATAGTATTTCCATTACTTTAGACTTGCTTTGGGGGACTTTGGCCTGACACAGAAAAAGTAGAAGAGCACACCATCCCCCTTTTCTCTCGAAAGTAAAAATTAGCATAATCTTGTTTATGTTTCGGAAAACTTACCATCTACACAGTATTTAATGTCAACAGCTGTAAAACTACCACTCTGCGATGATTACTGTTTTTCTTTCTTCACAGTTATGACTCTTACTCCATGTGTGAGCCTTTGCTTCATTTAGTCTTCCAAATAGATAAAAAAGATTGGTCTGGCATTTGCAGTTAAAGGTAATAATCATCTCTCTGGAAAGCTAAAGCAATTTGTAGAATGAAATGTCTCAGGCTTGTTAGTTCTAACAAGAGAAAATGAGTCAGGACAGATTTCTTTCCTTACTTCTCTTTTAGATCCTGAATAAAGTCTTAGATTTAATATTGTTCTTATTTGGAAACATGTAAAGTTGACAGTTTCNTGGACTGTTCAGAAAAGATATTTTTATGGTAAGTACAGATAATCACATAAANTGCAGCATTTTAGAACAAGATTAAATCTATTGCCTGGCTCTTTAGGCCTTACAGAAATTTTATTTCAGATGTTTCATTAGCTGAGCTCTAACAGCTCTGCAGGACACTCAGAATTCTAAAACTACATAAATGATCAGAAATGCATAAAGAGAAGATTGACTGCAGTTTGTAAGAAACAAGAGCATACCACCAATTAGGATGGTGGAAAGGAAAACATAAAAGTTGCATGTTAATTACTACTGATACATTGCAGACTTATATTTCCCTGTAAAATGCATGCTGAGGCACATTGTTTGTTTTGTTCTTCTAAACAAGCAATTGCCAACATACTCTTTCTTCTGCAAACTGTATCTTCAATTCTATAGTTCTTTAATCTATTTGATAAATCAGTACTTTGATTATAAGGGTAAAATTATATAAGGGCCCAAATAAACCTCACCATAGTTGCCTCACCCTTTTAAAAAAGTCCTTGAAATTTTGTTATTGCATGAATGTAACAAGATTTTAATAAGTGAAATGGTTGAAATGGAAGAAAAGTAAGATGCTATGAGATGTCTCAAACCTTCAGTTCTAGAGAATGAGAAACATATTGGAGGTTTATTTCCACCATCATAGTCCTCAGTCTAATGGTACTGCTAATTTATTATCTCATTTGAGCTAGTCCTCTTAACAGCAACTCAGATACTGATGAACTTGCTTTCATTTTTCTATTGCTTAGACATAATCTGGCATATATCAAAGGCAAATTGAGTATAACTCACCAGTGCCCAGGCAGCCAGGAGAGCCAACCCTCTCCTGGGGTGTATCAGGCATTGCCAGCCAGGCAAGGAGAGGATTGTCCCACTTTACACCTCACCTCGAGTCCTGTGAATATTAGAATGGGCCTGAATATAAGAGGGATATAAAGGTACTAAAGTGTGTCCAGAGAATGGTGCCCAAGATGGTGACAGGTCTTGAGGGCAAAACTTTATATGAAGATGCTGAGGTCACTCGATCTGTTCATCTTGAAGAGAAAGCTGAGGGATGATCTTTTCACAGTCTGCACCTTCCTCAATGTATGATTCTGAATTTATCATTTTTCCTTACTATACACAGATACCTTTTTTTTAAAGTCTGTGAGACCAGGCCTAAAGGGAATTTTCAATTATTTTCTGTGTGTCATTGCATTGTTTTCATGAAGTTTAAGAATACTGGCAAAACTCCTTTTAGAGTTACTAGAAACAAAATTATTACTGTGAAAGTTGTGGATATGGCTGCCACATTTCACTACACTGAATACAAGGTAAGTTGTTTTTCCCCAATTCTAAGCAGACAGGTATTCACTAAAATTGCGTATTACTCAAACTGGCTTTGTAAACTCAGAAAAGACAAGCTAAGAAAAAAGTTTTAAAGTAGGTTATATGTGCTAATATATTTAGATAAGAGCATGAAATTAGAGATTTTTGGTTATTTGGGTGCAAAGCAACAAGGTTTATTAATAAGAACACTTTCATGTGTCTCCTTTCAAATAGAATTCCAACACCAATATCCAGATTAACAAGAAATAATACTACAGATATTCTATATAACTTGATCACACAATTGATGATATTCAGTGGCAAAGAGGTGGAAGGTGCATGATCTTTTCCTCAAATCAGTTCATATCCTGTGCGCAGTAAGAGCAAGACTCCCTCTGCCTCCTGGCTTTTTTCCATGCTGTTTGCCTTTCCACACATATTCTTTGTCTTCTGCTGTATCCCACTATTTCTAAATAATCTTTCTCTTCAAACAAGTCTTATTTTCAGGGTTCTTGTTCAAAAAAGCAAGTTGCGATGTGCAAAAGAGCGTGATGTAACTAAAGTAAAAACTCAATGTTCCTATGGAGCCAAAGTGTTTTATAATTTTAATATCAAGATAGAGCATATATTGATTTCTTCTTAATTAGTTTCTAGTATGTTAATGTCATTGTTCTATTTTTCCTGGTATACTGTGGATATGCATAGGTGCTACATGTAAAAATGTTTAAATGTTGGGGAAAAAAAATCTACTGGCAACAAAAAAAAGTCAGTTTTCCGAACAAGATTCACCTTGTAGTGTTTTGAGAAGGAGAAAAGGAATTCAGAGGTTTAGTAGTATTTTGTGCTTTAGGACTTTTTCAATTTTTCTCCTAAGTCATTATAAATAACCATGGGCTTCTCATCTTAAACTGGAAGAAATCCAACTGTATTCAGATGTTTTAACAAATATTCCAACAAAAAGATAACTAAAGCTCCNTGTTTTTAAAACAAGCGCTTATCCCTGTAGGTTATTGGATTTGCTCTGCTTTTGAAGGGGGGGTAGAGAAGCCTTTATGGGGCTCATTCCAGGAATGAAAGGTACAGCTCTAAAACTACAGAGTAGATTTTTCATGTTTGTATGAGTATACTTCATATGTGTTAAAACCATGACATTATATAATACATTTCTCCCATTGAAGAAATCCTCTTTGGTGAGAAAGCAAATTTAAGGACATATTGAGGTGGAAAGTAGGAGGGATAGCCAGATCTACCATTAAGGATTAGATTAAGTCTAGAATTGCTCCATACCTACATAAATTATTCCATGCTCCTCGAATAAGACTTCTTTTACCTCTAAAATACTCTTAAATTCTTCAAAATACGGAACCTTTCCAACACCAAGGAAAACAGTGACTGAAGGATCTGTACTTTAACTAGTATACCTACTTATGGCTCAAAACATGTTATACCTCTGAGAATTGTTTGGTAATATTACAGGCCATTTATGGTTTTGGTTCTATATAGCATAATAGTAATTTCATGGGAAGAAAAAAACCCTTTTTATTTCTTCCCTCCAGTGTCTCATATTTCTTTTTTCTATTCATTTTAAAACCCCTTTTTGGGCTATATACAAGTCTCAGGTGAATTGTTTGGCCTACTAAAAAAGCAATCTTTCTTCTGATTGAGTTTCATGTGCTTACTCGCTATGAAAATCTTAGCACTCTTTTTCTATTCCATTTAAGCTTATGTAAAGTTTTTCAGAATGTTTTTCTACTCATTTTAAGAAAAGCCTTTCAATTATGTTTATTGCATATGCAGCCTGGGACATCCAAGGACCTTCCCACCCTTGTCAGACCGTGGGGCCCAGCACTGCTCACAGGACTCAGGGTGAGGCTGCACCAGGGCTGAATCCAGCAGGATGATCCCAATCACTGCTGGTGATGCTGTGTCTGATGCACCCCGGGGTGGGGTTTGCCCTCCTGGCTGCCCAGCACACACTGCTGATCACCCTGAGCTGCTGCCAGCCAGCACCCCCAGATCCCTCTTCCAGTGCCCTACACACACTCCTCCCCCTGCTTATACTTGTGCCTGGTGTTACTCCCAATCCCAGGGGCAAAATTTGGCATGAACTGAATTGCTGAATGCTACAGCACATGCCTATCCCTCTGCAAAACCAAGGGATAGAAGGCATCTTCAACAGCACCTCTCAGTTTGGAATTGTCAGCACACCTAATGGTGCATTCAAGTCCTGCATCCAGATCATTGATAAACTTGTTGACCAGAACTGTCCTACAGTGAATTCATGAAGAACATTGCTGGTGATCACTTACCAGGCAGATGTAGCCCACACAATAAAACCCCTGGAGTTCTGAGATTCATCCAATACACTGTGAACCTGATCATCACAGNAGTTTGTCCAGAAAGAAACTGTGAGGGACAGTATCAAAAGCAATATTGAAACCAAGAAAAGCTGCAATGTCTGCTCTNCCTTCACTCACTAGGTGAGAGATTTTATTGTAGAAGAATATTAAATTATTTAATCAGGACCTTTCCTTTCCTGTGCCTGGAAATTGCATTGCTCTTTAAATGCCTTTCAGTAATTTCCACCATGATCTCCTCCATCATTTTTCCAGGTACTGAACAGATGTGTAGTTTCCTGAGTCTTCCTTCATGACCTTCTTGTAAATTGAATACACTGGCCAGGTTTCATCCAGCAAGGACCTCCCCCAATTCCCCAGACCTTTGATAAATGACCATGGGCTTCCTGCTATAACATCTACTTGATCCTTCATTACTCCAGGATGAATCTCACCAGGTACCATGGATTTATGAACTGATACAATTTCAGTGTCTGCAAATGGAAAGTTGTTGCTTCCAGAGGTCTCCCAGCTCAGAGGAATGGGCAGGTCAAGATCTATCAGTATTATTAAAGAATGAGACAAAGAAGGCACTAAATGCCTCCACTTTTTTTCATTCCTCCTTGTCAGATGGCCTTGTCAGGCCTCCTTTATCTGGTATCAGTTTAGTATTTTCCTTAGAGTTGCCCTTGCTATTAAATAGGGAACTCTCTCAAAATATAGATTAATAATGAAGCTTACTAATTGCTTTTTTTTTTATTTGCTTTTAAAATAAATTTAGGAAGCTAAAAAAATGCATGTTTGCTGAATTTTAAAAAGGGGTTTTAAAATGAATAGAAAAAAGAAATATGAGACACTGGAGTGAAGAAATAAAAAGGGGACTTTTTGTTTGGATCTGTCAGAGNAAATGTGGCAAAAGTTACAAAGCAATTCAGGTTAATTCTGTCGTTGTTAATAGTTAGTAGGGGTTAACACAAGGTTTTCTGCAAATGTGAGAATGGAATGGCACAGTCTGGAATGTGCATAACCCCAAACCCAGAGGGAAATAAAATCAGAGAAAAATACCTCAAAAAGAAGATATTGTTTTGGGTTAGATTTCAGGAGGGTGAATATGAATTCTCCTGAACCTGAGCAATGTGGTACTAACCCAGGAGACTGCCTGAGTGAGGCTGTTTTCATGAGTCATGGAGTGTCCATAAATATCCCATGCTTTGCAGCCAAGCTGCCCCCAGGACAGACCTCTGTGCCCCTGTGCAGCCCCAGAGTGGTGGTGCCTGGCCTGNCTTTGCNCCTTCTGCCTGCCCTCAGAGCCTCTCCGTGTTCTGCTTCTCCCACCTGTTCCAGCTGAATGCCTGGGGCCATCTGGAACCAACCCTGGCCTTGGCATGGGGAGCTGGGCTTTCCTTTGTGGCTTGGCAGCAGCTCCTGATGCCAAACCCAGCAGCTGCCCTCTGTCCCTCTGCTCATTTTGCACGGCCAGCTTGGCTGCAGAAGGTCACTTGTGTCAGAGGAAGGTGAGGAGCTCTGGGGAGCACAGAGGAAAAGAGCTTTTCTGTGAGGTTTGATCACAATATTTCAGATCTTCACTGGAAGAAAAACAAAGATCTACTGAATACAGTGCAAAGCATGTAGGCTTAGTGGATGATCAAATGTGGTTTTTTTCTTGATAGCAGTTGTTAATAAAGCCATTTTTTCATCTATGAAAGTTTTTTAAAAGCTAGGAAATTGAGACTGATTTCTGCTCAGTGTCTAGAATACAAGTACATGCCTGGTATGAGGCATTCTAGTTTAAAGCTGTCATCAATAGAAAGAAATTCTTGCACAAAGCTGCTTTGCACAGAAATGAGTAAATGGAACAATTATTTTAGGTTTGTAGACTATAATATTTCTCATTTTGTATCACTTGTCATTCTATACTACGAAGATTCAGACACATTTAGTTGTCCTTGCCCAAACTATGGTACAGGATTAAATTGCAAATTTTAGGCTTTATCTTGTCTATTCCTACATTCTGTTTCTCTGAAACAACTTTCCTGTCATTTAATATCCAAGGAAAGCCATCTCCATATAAATTAATTCCTTAGACTTCCCTATTACACATACTACATATATTTTAGAGATAAAATTAATCTTTTAAGGAAAACATTAGTTTTCTAAATATTCTATGAAAATTTCTCTANGCATCCTCTGTTTAAAGTGCTTCAAACTTTTCCATTATTCCCAGATCCCTTAAAAATAATACCATACAGTAGCATACCTGGGTCATGAAAATGAAAACAAAAAACAAAGCAAAATCAAAATCTAATGTTTGCATTTTCACAAACTATTATGAAAAATAATTTATTATAAAAATTATATTTTGCTTACCTATTTTAGAGTGTAAGAAGAGGAGTATTCTTGNGACTACAGGCTGAGAACTGCTTAGTGATAAAAGACCTGGGAGTGCAGGTGGACAGCCAGCTCAACATGAACCAACAGTTCATGGCTCAAGTGGCCAAAAAGGCAAATGGCATTCTGGCTTGGATCAGGAATATCAGGAAAATCAGTGTGGTCAGCAGTGAAGGAATCATCCTCCTGTACTTGGCAGTGGTGAGTTTTTTCTTCAAATCCTGTGTCCAATTCTGGCTCCTGCAATTCAAGAAGGACATTCAGGTGCTGAAGCATGTCCAGAGAAGGGCAAAAGAGTTGTTGAAGGGTCTGGAGCACAAGTCCTGTGAAGAGCAGCCCAGGGAGCTGGGGGTGTTTAGCCTGGAGAAAAGGAAGCTCAGGGGGACCTTAATACTCTCTTTGCAACTTCCTGAATGAAGCCAGGTGGGGGCCAGACATTTCTCACAGGCAACCAGTGACTAGACAGAAGAAAATAGGCTCAATTTCTGCAGAGAGGTTTAGATGCACTATTAAGACTTCTTCTCTGAAAGTCTGGTCAGGCAATAAGTTTCTTGGGGAAGTGTTATTAAGGTGTGTTTGTGGCATTTGGGAATGTGGACATGTTGCCTCTAAACATGGCCATGCTACTTTAACAGCTGGACTCATTGATACTGAAGGTAATAACTCCATGATGCTATGACTCTATGGGATTTCACACAGATTTTGAAGTCAGCACCAAAGGGAAAATTAGATAGCTTGAGTGTATGGACACTGTTTACTGAATTTCAGAAAAGATTAATTATAAAGATTGTCATTAAACTATTTCCCCTGGGTAGAGTATTTTAATGACTCACTGTTTACCGTGGGTGACTAATCTTTTGAGGTAANAAATCTGTCTTGTCTCAGAAAGCAACCTTTATCCTAAATGCAGACTACAGGATGTCAGTAGTGGTTCATGCAAAAATCATTCTGGAACATGTTTCACTGTCTTAAGTGCTGTTCCCTGTTGTGCCCTAACACCTGCTCATGCCATGTATTGATGTTCAGCTATTCAATCTGACTGTAGTTGAATTAAAGTGACTATTTCTGACTGTAGTTACCCATCTTTAGTTATCTCATTACTTCCTGTCTCCAGTGCTAAAATACTGGATGGCTTTCAGTGAATATTAGGCTATCTGATCCAACCTCTAGGTCTTTTTTCTGAAAACTAATAGTATTTCAGTTCTGCAATATTTAACTGGTGTTCATTAACTGTTCCCATGTGGCAGTAATAAAATTTATCCCTAAGTGTATAACAAAACTTCATAATTTTTCCTATGTGAAATTATTTTCTGGAGAATAGAAGTTGATTAATACCCTCCAGGTATTTGAGAGATACCTGTCAGAAGCTGAATAATCTGTAAAAGTTATTGTCAAAGTTGAATTTCAATCCTTGAGACAAATTAAGGAATATTTTTGGTATATATTCAAAAGTGGATTAAAGGTTTTGATATCTCCCACAGGAAGTATTTTAGAGCTAAGTGAGGAAGGAATGGAAAAGTTTAAAACATCACAGGAATCAATCCCATACAGGAATCAATCCCATGCTACTTGAGTATATTGGCATGGAAACCTAATGAATGTCTCAGGCATTCTAAAATACATCAATTTCTAATTTCAGTTACTTAGTCCATGAAGTTTTTTTTCTTTCTTTCTAATATTAAAAATGAATTAATCACTCTAGCTATTGGAGTTGTAGTTCAGTTTGCTTCACCAGCTGGGAATTTGCAATCAATTAATATGGAATTGCTTGAAATAAAAATACAGTTGCTATTACTGTAGATTAAAGTTTCTTATAATTGTAAGTAAAAACGTGCCAGCAAGAAATAAATAGTAAAAATTATCTTTACTATTACACCTTATTAGATAACAGGCAACANGTTTTCTGTATATTAGTGTGTTTCCATACAATAAATGTAAACAGCAGAGACAATATGTATAGTATCAGGCAAGAAATTATACTATATCACTTTCTCTCACTATTCTATATCATACTATCTCCACTGTATGATCCTTAAGGTGAAAAAGTTCTTAATTTAATTGTTCTGTTAGATATTAGTTGTCCATTTTTAGCAAATACAATATTACTATAAGTGGTTGACATTAAAATCATTAAGGAGACTAAAAAATAGCTATGATAAATAATGAAGTTTTTACATTTTCACAACCAAATCAAGAAAGTTATTCTATAACAAGTAATTCANCTTTGAAGTTCCAAGTCCNTTATCTCTTGAACAAATAAAGAATNTAGANACANTTTAACTGGTGAAATATTTTTTNAAAAAGNTGTGCTATAACCCTANTGTCCCAGAGAGGACCCAAGTGACTGTGAAGTGCTGGGGTCTGGCCAGGCCTATTGAGCCATGTCCAGCACTGCTCAGTGGCCTCAGGAGGGTCTCTGGGTGTGACCATGAGATGACAACAGGCCCTGCAGCTGCTGCCACCACCGTGGCAGAACAGACACTGTGGCTGCTCCAACGCCAGTGACAGCACTGCCCCCAAACCCCCCAGACAGAACCACAGGGGCTGCTCTCAGTGGCCCTGCAGAGAAGCAGAAAAGGAGATGAAAGTCACCTGTAAAAGAGCTTTAGCAAACCAGTCAAGGAGGACAGGGAGAGCAAAGAGGAGGCAGAAGCAGAACCACCACAAGGGTGACTTTCAGGGCCATCATCAAGGCTGTCACTGGAACTGGAGAAGACAGAAGACACAACCACAACTCAATCCCTATCTCTGAGTGAGCTACAGGAGCCAAGAAAAGATTTCACTATCATCCATGTGAGCATTTACTGCCTGGCTGTTCCAGTGCTGAGACAAGGGAGACAACAATGTGGAGTTAGAGGGTAAGGAAGCCAGGCAGCTGGGATCCCTTGCTAAGGAACCAGGCATTGACCAAAAAAAAGGGAAAAAATACACACATCCTTAGTCACTAAAGGAGACTCTTATGTGTGAGGGAAGGGTATTCCTGCAGAGATGATGTTAACTCAGGCAAATGGACTACAAGAGAGAAAGCTATTCCATAATTGAGGGAAGTGAAATATGAGAAAGAAATTAAATTTTGACCCAGACATTCCCTATCGAGCACCAGCCTCTGGAAAGATCAAGTGGTGTTATGGACATTAAAGACTGCACATTAAAGACTTGATGTTAAAGAGAAAAAATGGCTGGTAGGGCTTTCAAACATTGGGACATACATTTAGCAAATGCCACCTGGTTACTCAAAGATCTGCCAATGAGGCTGGCTCTGACCAATCAAAATTTTTACATACTGTAGGAGGGGATAAAGTCCCTGCAGTACACATTAAAATCATGCTGAGAAAACAGTCTGCCTCAGCAAAAGAGATTGCTTTTGCTTGAGGATTTAGTGGATAATTCAGAAGAATGGGAAAGTCCAGTGTGTGCCTCAAAAGGATTTGATTTTGAGTGAAAATAGCGAATGAGTTAAATTGTATTATGTTAATATCTAACACTGTGCATTACCTCTTCTGTGGTGTCTACATGTGTATCACCTCACTGAATACCTTAGTTCATCAACCTGAACCAAAAACGCTCTGGGTATCTGAACCTGACATCCTGCTGATTGTTGCACTTGCACCAATGAAGAATGAATTTTGATAAAACTGAACAAGGGCAGAAGTACTGGAAGCAGAACTGACTCAAATATGCAGCATGAAACAATTTGGCAGCTGGGTGGTGTTTTATCTCCAGCTGGGCTCAAAACCATGACAGTAATCAATGTCAGAAATATGATATCAGAAAGAACAGGGGGAAAATGGATTGTATTATTATTTTCCACACTCACAGCTATGGAATTAGAAGGCAGCAGCACTGTAGTGCTAGAGTTCAGGGAATAAAGCTTTAGCTNAGACATAAGAAAATTGTTTTCCTTTCATAAAGGAAACAAAAAGTTCAACTTTTCTTCACTTGCATCCATCTTTGTTTACTGTTGTTAGGGAAGAAAAGTTATTGACTGTCCTTAGAAGAGCTTTGAGTAACTGGANACAATTGCAATACAAATGATTAAAAAACCCTCATTCTGAAGTCAAGAAAAATATTGNTTTTACCAATAGAAAGCATAATTCTTACAAACTTGCTCGTCAGGTATACAAAACCTGTGTTATAATTCTTTAAAAACTGAATAAGGTGTGCATACAAACACGCACATGGCACTAACATCTCATAGCCACTAATACTTGTAAATTTATCAAATTTAACATAAGTAAAATGTTTTAGTTCTTATAGACAATAAACTCATCCATTGAACTGCTTCAAGAATCAANTGTAAAGTTTTCTTAGCCAGCAAAAGCTGCATAAGGTTTTCAACCCCTGTCAACAAAATGCTATGTTGTATATCTAAAACAAAAGTCTATCAACTAGTTNAGTATTTTAATTTTTAAAATAATGTGTAGAAGATCCCCAGTAAGAGCATGACAGATAAATAAAATCAACTTATTTGAAAATATCTTGATTTTGAACCACAGTAAAATATTGTTTAGTGGTGAAATAACTACAAAATAAAGCCTTTCTTCCAATTTTTATCTTTCTTTTTTAGTAGCAAATCACACTTTGTTCTGCTTATTAATATAAATTGCTTATAACAAGATATTTCTTAAGTAAAACTGTCTACTTTGTTTGGATGCTTTTGTAAGTTACATAGCCAAGCATATTTTTAGATGACTGTACAAGAATTAATAGAGAAGTATTAAGATGAGTGAACATTTATAAAAAATTATGATCTACAGGTGGGCCTAGGAAGAGATGTTTGTTCTTGCAAATGTTCACAGGAGACTGAAAATGAACTGATAATACTAAATTGCTTANATTCCTGTTTTCTTTTACATCGCAACTCCTGTTTATATAAATTGGTTGTCACTTACAATAAATATTGTCCTGTTACTGAAAAAAATTCAGATAATTGCCAGCTAATAAAAGAGAAATCAAAACAGAACCAAACATTTAAGTTAAAGTATCTTGATTTCTGTTGAGCTTTTTTCCTGACTAGTCTGTACTGATATAATTTACTTGTAAAATTTGGGAAAGGCTGTTTGTTGCTTCTAACTCTGTGCTTTAGAACCCAATCCTGTACATATTTTTTCCTGATTCTATATCAACAGATATCACAAAAATGTAAAATGGCAGATATGACAGAGTATGTAACATAAAGAGTCACAAATATGCACCTTCATGTTGAAGAAAGTATATGTTTAGAAAGTGATTCTTACTAGAACATGCAATTCCTCTTAAACAGATGTAATTTATCTTCATGACTTGCAGTATTTATTTGAGTTTATGCTGCTCAGAGACATTAAGTGCTACGTATATATAACATGAATCCTATCATAAGGCAAAGATGGATTAAAAAAACTAGAAAAAAAAAGGAGTGGCTTCTTGGATAACTAGTTCTCAGAGTAATTGAAAAGAGAAGTCCCTGAAAGCATGTCTAGATTTGTCCTTTTTCACTTATCAGCCTAAGTATATCTGCAGGCCACAACAATGTTTCAGAGTTGTAGTTATTATAAACTGAAGTGCATTCAATACAGATTCTGCAGCACTTGCTGTCTTCTGAGTGACAATAACTAATTGAATTTTCAAATATTTAAGGTTTGATTAAAAGTCCTATTTCATTCTGAATTCTTCTGATNTCTTCATCCTGAATTCTAATGCAACTAATATTTTATCCTCTTTTTACATTCTGTGTTGNTAGTTGATTTTGAAGAAAGTGCTAAAGTCAGAAATCATATTTATACATACATTTCACCACAGAAAATTGATAGGTGACATTGGAGGAAAGAAAAAAATTATAAAGGGACATAGAAAAAGTATTAATTTCTTTATGCCCTGTAAAAAAAAGAATCTCAAAGGAGCATGAAAATATTGCTCTTAGGTTTTCCATTATAAGGATATTAAATGCTTATCTAGTTTTTGTTGATAAGGTAAGATAACATATCTTGATATGGTAAGATAACCTGAGTATGTAAATGTTTCTTAAATCAAACTAGTATCCCCTACCATATAATTGATATTATGATAAGAAGAATAAATATCTAAAATAGAGTCACTGTACTGGCAAAATAGATACCCAGAAGCTTATTGTGAAAATTACCAAAAAATTTTCAAATTTAAATTGTTTTTTCTCTTATCCNATTTTTTCCTCTTATATTAACGTACTGAATACAGAGCATAGGGTTAGACTAATTTTTTTAAACAAATTGAAATGCAAGACAAAGAGATTAGTCCTATAATCTTGACACATCCCCTAAATTATTGTTATCTTTCTCAAGATAGAACTCATGAAANGAAACTTGGTAGATAACAAGCTGTTCCTGCCTGGAAACAGAACTGTCCATGTGATGACTAGTAGATATTATCCATTAAGATTTACTTTCAAATTATCAAATGTCGACAGAGTTTTCTTAAAGTGATATAGAACTTGGACACCTCACCAAGATTTTCCATTGTATATGTTCATCTTTAGTTAGCCAAAGGATTTAATAGAAAACCATGTGAGGATGATAGGAAAGAATATTTCTGAACTCTCTAAAATATTTTATCTACAGCACTTAAAATAGCTGTTCAGTAGTCTGATGGCATCTCCATTGATCTGGAAGGAAGAAAGCAGTCAGGTGAATAATAACTTCATCTGCTGCAAGATTTCCTTAACATCTTCATTTATTGCATGAATGCATCTTTCTATTAAATTCTCCTATCTTTTTCTCTCACAAAGCAGTAAATACTATACCACCTCTTAAGTTATCATTTCTAGGGCTAACTCCAGTTAATTCTTATCATAGGTGGATATATTTCAACACTATCTCTAACTTCAAAAGTGCCTCACCTAAAGCATACACGCCATGTCACCAGAGGTGTAGTAAATAATCTCCATGTTCTTTTCAGAGTATAAATAATATCTTTCCATGTTACAGGAAAATAACATTTTTAAAACTTTTTAAAAGACAAATGATAACTTTTAACTAAAAGTTTGATTAATGCAATGCATTAAAGCTATGTTAACCTAGACTAACTTTTCAAAGAATGACATAATTGTAAAGCAGAGAAATGTGTTGAATTGAAGCTTTTTCATTAGACTCTTTCCTTTTGGAAACAACTGCCTTCTACAACAAAACAAAAACAAAAAACAACAACAACAACAAAAAAAAACATAAAAATATTATATGCAGGAAAACAAAGGAACAAAGGTACAAGAACAAAAAAAGGAAAACCAAGTTTTAGTCCATAAATTGTAATNCTTCTNAGTACTACATGAAACTCCAGGGCAGACATTACCAATGTAACAAAGGAAAACATTCAGGATCATTGCAGTCACGAAAATATCCAAAAATCTTCCAATGGCACAACATATTTTTGAACTATGTATATGTGTGTGTGTGTGTGTGTGTGTGTGTGTGTGTGTGTGTGTTTAAAATCACAGACAGGCATTTCCCAGTCAGATTTCAGAGTATTAGTCTTTTATTACTTCACCTCTCTGTATTGACTCAAGAACACCTTAATCTTTAAACTAGGGTTAACAAGTTTCTTTCCTCTTTTTAACTGACATGGAAACAGGAAGAACCAAAACACAGGAATGAGCAGAACTCTTGAAGGACAGGCAGTTTCAGTTCAGCTGTCAACTGAACAGAATCAGACACGGTTGGTGGGCCTCTAATTTGACAAGGGTAAGAAATTTCTCACTGAGCTTTAGGTTAGCTGAACGTCCAGGGACTGGTGGGTTAAATCTTATCTATGTGGGCAGAGTGTCTTAATCTAAGNTACTGGAAGTCAGTCTGGTAATGGTTTTCAAATGAGGGAGAGATGCTATTGTATTAAAACCTTTTGAAGCAATAACTACATGATATAATAAATTTTACTTAGACCTTTTCTGTAATCAGTTCTTAAAAGATGTATATACAATTCTGTATTTAATATATAATGATNAAGATTTATGTTTACAAAATGGGTTGATAGAGAAAAGTATTATCTTGTCACTTAATTTATACTAAGTATATTACCTTTATCTTCTTTCAAAATTCAGTTCTACAGGTTCAAGTTTACATTTTTAAAATCANTTTAACTTTTGCAATTGCAGTGTATTGGTTTTTTGAATGTTCAAAAGACATAAATATCTAGATGCCAAATTTCAGTGACAAATACAGGATCCCACTCTAAAANGAAAAAATTAATGTTGTTTCTTTATTTCCATTTTTTACTATATGTTCAAAAGTCTTACAATCTGATGATCACTTTGTATCTAATGATGATATGGTCAGAATACTTCTGATTTACCTATTTCAACCTTGTAAATTATCCCAAGTTCTTCTAAATCCTTTACTATTGCNTTTTTAAAGGCCTTTTGTTTGGAGNATTTGCTTTTGCNCTTGAGAAAATTGGATAATNCTTAGCCTNTANGAACAAAANCAGNTGTTCATNCTTTAGCTAGTATAGTAACACTCACCAGAATTCTTTTAGACCTAATGATCACTGATTTCTGGAATGTTCTGTTTTATCAAACATTAGGTCTGGTTTATTTCAATAATAGTCATCTTTGGAATGAAGTAAATTGTTAGAATGTAATCTTACACTAATTAGAGCCACTTAATCCTTCTTGTATCATGTGCCTTCAGAAATGTGAATGCCTCAGTTGAAAACCACTGTGCTTCCAAATATCTGCATTTTATTTAGATGCTAGATACAAATTGATTCTCTATGAATACAGCACAAGACTCACAAAACAGACCCACTGTGGTTCAGACAGTGTGAGTATTCTTAACCTTGAAAGAATTGTAGATTTAACCTGATGTGATTACCAGAACAGTCTTTTACATCTCAATCTTTACTATGCAGTTTACCTGGTCAGCTTCTAGTAACACTTTCAAATAAAATGTCAAGTATTGAAAAGTCTTCTGAACCATACTTGCTGTTGCAGGTTGTGTAGTTGAAGATAGAATACNCAATTGATTTAAAAATATTAATATATTTTTGACTGAACACTGTTTAACAAATTCAGACAACCTTCTAAATACGACATTAATTTTTACAAAGAAAGCTGATTGTATTTTAATAACTTTTGGCTCTGAGGGGTGTTTTGTTTATTTGGCTTTTAGAGAGGTTTTTTNTTGGTTTTGGTTTTTTTATAATAGCTTTGCCATTGTGTCCTTTCTGTTTCTGCTTAATTTTTAGGTTTTTTTGGTACATTTTCTTTACTTCTCTTTAAACTCCTCAATATTTTAAAATCTATTTGTTTGAAAACCAANTTCCTTATATGAAAAATAGAGGGTTTATACGTACAATATTGGACTCTTTAAATTTTGCTTTCTAAAAAATGTGATAAGAAATCAATAAATTCCTATTTAATTAAGGAAAAATATGTATTTTTCTAGAACATTTGTAATCACATGGTGCTTTAACCTTGTAATTTGCTTATATCTTTTCTGCCTAGAGTATTTGCATTAGGTTGCATTCACCCTTTGGGATTTCCATGTTGTTAAGTGAGGCTACTTAAATGTCCAATTTTGCTTTCATCCTTGCATTCTTGTTGTGATGATTTCCAGCATCTGTCTGGAGTCAGCCAGTGCTCAAAAATCTTTTGTCTAGCGTATTTTAATCAAAAGTACTCTTCTAGAAATTATTTTTGATTCCTTANTTTTCCCCTCCATAATTGTCAGATGAGTTATAACAGATGACTCATGCATGGGTGCAGGTATCTAAATATTCAGGACAAGAGTGGAAGGGGTTTAATTTGTCTCAACATTACACATCTAGAGGTAGAATGCAGCAAAGTGAGGAGCATACTTTTACACAAGGACCCAGAAAGGACTATCACTACAATATGCATAAATTACTTTGTGTCCTAAGCTCAGATCAATAAGCGTCAAACTCCTTCTGTAGACTTACTATTTGTTACATAAGNAACCACAGTTCTAGCAAAAGAAAATGTGTCTGTGGGATGAAGGAGCAGTTGTAACCCTTCTTAAATGACATACCATGAGCAATGGCTTGAATTCCATGAAGTATCCAGTAAGGCAATAAGTGACCTCAGGAAGGAGTAATGGCCTTCCCTGCCAAGTGCCTCCGTTACCCAAGAATGTGAAAATGAGACAAGAACTTCCTTTTGAAGGTGTGGATGGCAATCTGCAGGGAGGCTACACAGCTGTCTCAAGGTATTTGACATCCTGGAAATAGTGCAAAGTAAGAATTTGTGAGAAATGGTTCTGGACACAAAATTAACAACTGGACAATGTATTGTCATTTTCTATGACAAAATGAGCCAAGGTTAACAGAGTGGAACACAGGTGCTTNTAAGTCACAGTAAATGATCCTTATTTTTCTGAGGAAAGCATTTTTGACTGTCTTTTAACTTTATGGGCCTTTATTGCATAGACCCTGTAAGGCTGAAGTGAACCACATCAGTGTATCAAAGACTGACATCAAAAAACATAGTGTATAAAGAATAGGAAAACTTTTATAAACATTTTTTCAAAACTATTTATATACCTGAAGCCCATAAAATATTTGGACAACACGGAAACTAAAGAAAACTGTTGGGTACTGGGTCTACATTTCAAAAGATTATGAGGCTAAGGTNAAGAAATTGTTAATAGAGAAAGTCAAATTCTGTTTTATTCCATTAAGGTTGTTTGTCTTGTCTGTGTATATGTGTATTTTTTCATTTGGGTTTGTTTGTGATCTTGTTTGGAGAGGTTTTTTGGTGGGTTTGGTAGTTTTTTTGGTTGTTTGGTTGGTTTGTCTTTTTCGTTTTGCCATGGGTTTAGGGGATTTGGTTGGTTTTTAAAATAATTTTGATAAAGGTTTTTGAAATGTGTCCCTAAACAATCAATTTCTCTTTCTAATGGATTTGGTGACAAAAGATGATTCCTAAGTAAAATATTAGCTCAGGAAGTTGATCAAGATTAATTCCATTCTAATAGAAAATTAGTCCATTTAATACTAATTAGTCTATTCTAATGAAAAAAATAAAATTAAGGCAAATTTAGCTTAGAAGAGGCTGGACCAGTGGACATTACCTTTAGTTCAACTCTAGTATCACATGTGAAATATTTCAATTCAAGATAAATATGCACATGAAAAAGGTAAACACTTTCTGAAAGAACCCTGTATGTCTTCTCTGGAGNTGGCTCTTTTCTTCTCCCCAAGCCATGCAAATGAATTCTGTAAGATAAAATAAAATACATGGTTTCTTTAATCTCTGTTTCTAGAAATAAAATTATCTCAGTGTTTCAGCTCTTTGTCTTTTTTTTGACAGCAAACAGAAAGATTTTTTTGCTAGATGATAATATGAAAAATATTCTTTGATAGCATGTGAATGCTAAGATGTATAACGTAAACAACAATAACAAAATTGTCATTTCATTGCAGGTCATCTTATATTAGCCAACAGTTTCTGTATTACTTTTCGTTACAGTGTTTCATATACATATAAATATGAAAAATATTTTGACACTCAACAAAGAAGTAATTATGAATTTCCAGATAACAGATGCGGTCAAAATTAGCTTTTCCTCTTGCATGGTAGAGTTCAANTCACAGAGTGAGGTTTCCCAAGCTGGTGAGGAAATAGTAGGAAGGCACCTGGGAGTAATACCTGTCTCTACAAATTGCATCATACTTGTGCTAAGCTAGTGAGACATGAGTAGAGCTTACAGGGCTATGGGGTGAATGTGATTGATGTTTCTCTTATAAGCATAAACAGGACAAAGCTGTTGCTTAAAGCCATAAACTTAATGTGCCTAATCCATCACCCAATGGAAAAATAAGTAGCACCTGACAAAAGGGACAGTGTGGACTTAGTGAGCCCAAGAAGGCAGTTATGCTTAGANCAGCAGAGAAATATGCTTTCAGCATTTCTAATTTCAAAAGCAGGTATGATTCCACAACTCTTGATTCTAAAACCTAATTTTCCCTAATTCTACTTTTCTCTGACCATTTTTCCCAGTTTTTCTCTGTATGTTTCAAATTACTTAGTTTCATTGTGCTGACCTTGATTATTTTACTTTTTTTTTTTAATTGTTTTAAAAATGTAGTATTGCTTTGGAAACAAACATTCAGTTTGATCCAGTTTGTTAACTTTAAATATTTTTTTTAAAAGAAGGAATAATAATTATGCATTAATTTCTCCTCTTTTTGAATGTGCTTCAATTTTTCTTTGATTAGATGATTATAAACATTTCCCTAAATTTTTCTATGCACTATTTCTGTATTTCTGTTTATCATGTTTTTCAGTTTCCTCTGATAAACTNACATTGTGGCAGATCAATAAATCCTTAAAAGAGAGTAAGGCTCAGAAGTGGTGGGCAAGGGTGAAGCTCTGGGAATAATGTAGAGTGTGGTAGACCATTACAATTGCAAGGAAGCTCACCTTGATCTCAGCACAAAGGGGACACAGGCCACACAAAGGCCTTTGTTTTAAATAAACAGCTATGAACTAGTGGTGTAAATGTTTGTCCCTGATTTCATTAAAGAAATGTGACTGTCTCCCCAGTTTAGCCAGACCAGCACCTGGAGAGTGAACAATTGTTCAGCCCAACCCAGATTATAAAAAAGAGGTAACCAGAAAATTAATTTTAAGAGAGCAACACGCTTGGGCTAGCATCAACCCTTCTATTCCTTCCTNCTGAGGACAGTGAGCATCATGACCCAGAGCATACAGTTGAGACTGGTGATGGGAATNACAGTGCTATTGTGATTGAACTGTACATTGCAACTGCTGCCTTTTGCCACACTCTACCTTTGTTTTGAGATTTCCNGATACTTTTAGTAACTCTACTAAGTCAGAAAGCCTATGTGACATCAACTATCTTTAAATAGTTAAATTTCACACAAAACATTATGCTCTCCATGTCTAAAAAATACCTAAAGAACACGGTCAGAAACATTTGGACCCTCACACATCTCATGAGTTTAGGCATTTGATCAATCTTAGGCTGCAGCACTGCATTTTCTAACAGACTGGAATATTGTCATGAACACTGTTAAGGAGAGACAGACCAGAAAGGGACTGCAGTGGAGTTACCCTCTTGGGGTAACATATCAAGCTCTGTCTTGGGGTGGATGGTGAGTGAGCTGAGAGCTTCTGGGCTAGGATGAAAGGGCAGACTAGTGAGGGTGACCCTGTTGTGGGTGTTTGCTGCAGGTGAGGGTGACCCTGTTGGTGTTTGCTAGGCTGCCTGAGCTAGAGGAGGAGGTGGGTGAGACCTTCTACAGGCGACTAAAGCAGCATCAGAGACTTGGGCTCTGGCTCTTGTGGGGCCCTTAACCACCCTGATCTGCTGGAGAAGCAACACAGAGAAGCTCAAACAGGAATTCCCAGGAAAGCACTGATGATGATTTTCTGACACAGGTAATGGAGAATCTGACAAGAAATTGTGTGGTCCCAGATTTTATACTAACAAAAATGGAAAGCCTTTTTGAGGCTGGCAGCAGCCTTGGCTGCAGTGACTGTGGGATTGCAGAGTTTAGTAGCTGGTAAGGAGGAAATAGGGCAGCAAGTAAGGAAAGCAACCTTTAGCCTTTCAGGAATTTTCTTGTAAAAATGCCGTGGGAACAGGTTCTACTGAGAAGAAGGGTCCAGGAGAACTGGTTTATATCAAAGNTCACTTCNTCCAGGCTCAAGAANNATGTGTCCTGAGGAGCAAGGAATTGAGCAAAGATGGCAAGAGACCAGCATGGATGAATAAGGAACTTCTGTCTTTACTCAAGCATAAGCAAAAAATACACAGGAAATGAAAGCTCAGACAGGAGACTTGGAATAAATATAGACATGTTTTCAAAGCAGAAATGAAACAAGGAAAACCAAGGCCCAAAAGGAATTAGATTTAAGGATGTCAAGAGCAGCAAGAAGNGCTTTAGACACATCAGTAACAAAAGGGAAACAAAAGATGATATGGGCCCATTACTAAGTGGAGGGGGAACCCTGGTCACTGAGGACACAGAGAAGGCAGGGTCACTGAATGCCTTCTTTGCATCAGTCTTCACTGATAANACCAGATATCAGGAAACTCTGATAGGGAAGACCAGATTGCAGGACTGTTGGAAGGAATTTCCTGTGATCAAGGAGAATTGGATTAGAGAACACCTTGGAAACTTGATATCCACAAGTCTNTGGCCCCTGGTGGAATTAATCCAAAGTGCTGAGAAAGTTGGCANACACCACAGCAAGGACATTCACAATCATCTTTTGAATATTATGGCAATCAGGATTGGTGGTTGAGGACTGGAAGAAAGCAAATGGCATTCCAGTCTTCAAAACAGGAAGAAGGAATCTAGGGAAGTACTGGCCAATCAATCTCACNTCAATCACTGGCAGGGTGATGCCGTGTCTCATTCTAGAGACCATCACCAGCCACATGGAAGGCAAGAAAGCAAACAGGAGCAGTCAGCATGGATTCACTACAGGGAAATCAAGCTCCATCAACATGATTGTCTTCTGTGATGGAAAAAATACCTGTAGGGACAAGGGAAGAGCACTGGATATTGTCCACTTCAGCAAGGCTTTCAACACTGCCTCTCCCAACAGAGGTACAGTCAGGAAGTGTGGACTGCATGAGTGGACAGTGAGGTGGATTAAGAACTGGCTGACTGACAGATCCTACAAGGTTGTGACAAGTGGCACAAGCTCCAGTTGGTCGCCTGTCACTTCTGGTGTCCCCCAAGTGGGACTGGGTCTAGTCTTGTTTATGTATCAGTAACTTGAACAAGATGAGAGCAGTGGCTGGTACTCCAGAGGGCTNTGCAGCCCTTCAGAAGGACATCAACAGTGTGGAGAGATAGGCAGAGGGGAACCTTCTGAAGTTCATCAAAATAAGTGCAGGGTCCTGCACTGAGGAGAAATAAGCACCTGCACAGGCTGGGGGCTGATCTGCTGAGAAGCAGCTCTGCAGAGAAGGATCAGGGAATCATGTCCACAAGACAGCAGTGAGCTCTGGTGGCAAACAAGGCCAATGGTGTCCTGGGGTCCATCAGTAATATCATTAACAGTAGCTCAAGAAAGTTGATTCTGCCCCTCTACTGTGCCATAATGAGGGACATCTGGAGTGCTGTGTCCAGCTCTGGACTCCTCAGTACAAGAAAGGCATGGAGGTCCTGGTGGGAGTCCAGGGGAGAGTTACAAAGATGATGGAAGCATCTCTCTTATGAGAAAAAGCTGAAGGAATTGGCCCTATTCAGCCTTGAGAAAAGACAACCTGTCAGAGAAATCTTATGGTTCATGGCTTAAACATTGTCATGAAGGACTTTTGCCCATTATGGTAAAACTATGTATAAAGAAGCCTGCTATCACTGAAGCCCACCCCTCCTTGAAGATGTCTCCTGACTGGAGCCTTGGGCTGACTCAAATTGTTTAAGAGAACTTGAGATAAGATAAAGGTGACACTACTGTTCAATTATCTAGGGTCTAGGAAAAAAGCAAACACAGCTGAGGGAGAAGAATGCATCCACAAAAAGCCAAACCCAGCAGTTGTGCTGAAAATCATCCCTGGCTGGGTTAGGGNTGAAGGAGGTCACAGCTCACACATCTGCTGAGGCCAGGTTTGCACACACTCCACACAGCCAAGGGGAGAGGAGGAGAGTTTTGTGTGTGGCATAAACCCTGGTCAGAGAGAGTGAATGTCCACCCCACCTTACACAAACTGGCTCAGCTGTAAAACCCCCACCCCATGAAGGTCACATCTATGAGACATTCACAAGAGAGGTACCTAAAGCAGTGTCATAACCCATCAAACAACCCTAAAAGCATCCCCCAAATTCATCCCTGAGGCCTTGCATGAGAACACTGCANNTGATGCAAAGTGATGCAGCTGATCCTGAGACTGGTGCAAGAGACACAGCATCAAACTTGCCCCCTCCAAGTGTGATTCTGTGATTCTGTTTATCACATCTTAAACACCTTTATTGTGTAGNCCAGAGGGATGTAGTTCCTCAGCAGCTACAAACATTTAATATGCAAGACTAAGTCTGAACCTTGTAGAATTCAGAAAGATTCTAGCCTGTGGGGAAAAAGAAAAGAAAAAAAAGCAAGGGTCACCTAATGTCAGGTTAGATAATTCTGTCATTATCTGTTTGCTGGGTTTATTAATGGCTCTGAGAAAGATTTCAATTGTGTATGATCTAATGATATGCTTACCTGAGTCATATGTCTTTGACATCCTGCCTCTTTGTCAATTTCTTGAGTATATCAAGAGTAGGGATTTGTTCAGCCTGGACATTTTGTTCACAAGATTAAAACTAATGCAATCAGGAAACAGCAGAGGAGGAGTTAGCAGGCATAACCCATCTCTTGGCCCCTCCCACTGACCAATGTAAAACAAAAAAGGAAAGAAGAAAAGGAAAAGAATATTGAATAAATAAATTAAAATAGAATATCCTGTGTCAGACCATCCTAGAGGGGATCTGTTTTGTTTGTGATTTATAAGCAGATATGACAATAATTTTATCCATTAAAAATCTTCCAGATTTTTTTTCAAATCTAGAACTCAAGCTTTTTAAATTATTATGAAAAAGATTCAGAGAATATGCTGACTATATTAGCAAATATGCAATTATGAAAACAGTAAATGTCAAAAGTTGGTACGTGATGCTATTGCTCTGATTTTTTATGCTTCACAATAAAACCNGAGGAAATATATTTCAATCAGCCTGTGCAGAGCTAACAGATGAGTTTGAGTTGTAAAGGTTACCTCTTCCCACAACCTTTCACATCTTTTCTCAGGACAATTGTAGACAGTTTGAGCTGAGGTAGGAGAGTATTTAGCATGGATTAAATGCCCATTTTAAATATGTTAAATTCTTTAGGGCATTTGCAGACACTGCTAACCTGACTGAAAACTGGTCAAAGAAACATAGGAAGAACCATCAGTAAACTAAACTGGACTTACTGCTGAAAGAGGCTGGTGCTTGGAATGTTGCTGTTTTCTCTCACAGAAAAGCCTACTTTGCATCTGCTACAACAGCAAATGTGAACACTTTAGATTTTCAACACAAGCAATTAATAGATCTTTAAACTGAGGATAGTTAAGAAATAGACTTCAATCATGAACTGTAAACATTCACTGACCAAAATATAAAAGGAATTGCCAATGAAATTCACTGTTAGAGATAACTGACATGGATCTGTGGAAGNACTTTACAACAGCTTTACAATTTACCACTTCATGTAGAATGTCATGCACTGCAGGAAAAAATCCAGCTTCTCTGGCCCATTGATATAATTTACTTTTTTTTACTTCGAATGTTCACTTACTTTTTTGTGTAACTAGTGGATCTCAATGTGAGATGATAGTGTACTGGCAAATTTTGCTTACTGTGATCTTCAGTGTACCCTTACAAGGTAACACAAAACAATAACTCAAAAGTGTGAAATAATGGCTGTCCCTATTCTGAGCATGGGCATCCGTGTATGTTAAAAAAATGCTGTATGCCAAACTTGTTTCAATTTATTTNTTTTTTTTTAATTTCAGTGAGATTTTGGTTGTCTATGCATAGTGAAATACCAGCTGATTTTTTCTATCTCAAGGGAACATTACCATTCTCATTACAGAGCATATTTCTCCAGTTTTAATAAATGTATTTATGTAACAAATGGGAATATACTGATCAGCCCATTATGTTTGACTCGGCACTGCTGATCACTTACATGCTTGCAGGTCATCTTGCCACATGCTTCTGTAAATGTTTTGCAAGTTAAATATATTAATGACCATGGACCTGCTGGAAAAGCAAACAGTACTGGCAAATCAAATAACATTACAGAAGTGGGTTCTATAATTTGCTCGTCCATTCTAAAGTGCTGAGAATTTTACAAAAAGCATTTATGAAGCATCTCACAACTTCTCCTGTCACAAATACAAATCATGGAGCTCTCTGTGTGTAGCTGGGCCAGTTGCCTTAGTAACAGCATCACTCCACTCCCTCAACAGAAGTGCCAAGTCTCTGTGCTTGAGGCACTGAGGTCCCTTTGCAGTTTCTGTTAAGTCACAGCTTTCCCAGGGAAGAATGTCAGCTTATTTAACCAGTCTGGGGAAGAATTATATACAGACATATTTGGCTGAGGTTTCATTTCACTTCACCTCCTGTTAAATATGCTCCTTCTTGAAGAAAGAGTGATTAAGTCAATTGTCATATACTATGCAGTCTTAAAATTTTTAGANATATACAGGTAATCAATCATACAGAAGTAAAACTTTTTACTAAATCTGTGAATTGTATCAGATGTTAAAAAGGAAAAAAGGAAACAAAAAGGCATTGAATACACTTTGGGCTATAAAGATGCAAATGAAAGAATGTTCAAGTGTTCTTCAAGCCTGCAAGGGATGATAAGAAACTCAAAGTTGTTATGTACACAAAAATAGATTTTCAGTTTTAATTAGTGATTTTGTGGCTTGCTAGCATCACTAGGAAGCATATTGCAGTGATCTATGTCACCCAAAGGCAACAGTCATTTTAAACAGCAGGGGCAATCCCAGAAGTACAGCTAATCAATTGGAAACCAGCCACTCCTGTCTCTAAAATTGCATTATTAGGATAATTAAGACAAATTTCTGGCTCTAAACCATTTATCTGNAGAGTTTTTGGGGTTTGGTTCCTTGGTTTTTTTCAGGCTGTTGTTTGTTTTGTTTTGTTTTAGGGGTTTTTTGTTGTTATTTTTAGTTTTTTAGTTTGTTTTGGTTTTTTTTTGTTCACTGCTTGTTATTACCTTGAACACAAAATTTTGATAAATACAAAACACAAAACAGAAATGAGTTNCATTATAACGTATTTGATAACACTGAATTTCCAAGAGCAAAATGAAAGCCCAACCAGAAACAAACAAAATCCAAAAGCTAACTCAGCCAAACCAAACCAACTGGTAATCTGTTTCAAGGTTCTGCCAGAAACCAGTGATTAAATACTTGTTTTATCTACCTTCTTCAGCCTATGTAGAGGTAAGAAGGCATTACACACACAAAAGGAATTGAAAGTAAACACTCAAAATTCAGGGGAAATGTTTTAAAAAAAAATTAACCCTCTTCAGAAAAATCTTAAATATTGTTGACACTTTATATTCCTAGGAAGGAAAACACTTTGAAATAAAAAAAATGTTTGAGCATATATCNAAGTGAATTTCCTTCATCAGTTGTGTGTTATATACTCCTTCAGTAAAAGTATTGTAACTAGCACTAGATTAATAGTAAATCAGAATGGAATCTAATAGGATGATTTAGGAAGAAAAGAGAAAAAATACATACAATTTAAAGCCCAGTGCTGAGAACATTTCAGTATTTACTGGAAAAGTCAGAGAATTTACTTGCATTTCTAGGTAATATGAAAGCTGTAGGTGGTTGAAAGCAACTATGATACCCAGACATATTTGAAGTAATGTCTTATAATAGCCAGCATTTAAAGCAGATAGCCTAAATCTATTTAGTGGATTTTTAAAAACAATATTAATTTCGTGTTTGAAAAGTGNTTGAATTCAAAATAGGTCTTGAAAGAGCAAGTAGAAAATGGATTTTTGTAAGCAGGCTTTGCTTGCCAGCTAAAATTAAATTTATTTTAAATTGGACAAGCAGTATTAGAGAGGTCTGAACAGAAAAATAACCATCACTTNATGGAGACATAAGACTATTGAAAATTATCCAGCAACAGAAATTTCTCAATGGACAGGGGAAAAGGGAATAAACAACTCACAACCTTTTTGAATCTCCCTAGTATATCTCTCAGTATAAATGAGATAACAGGAGAGAAACAAGACAAACTTGAGAAGTGGTTATATCAATATGCTTCCCTTGAAGTCCACACCTATTAGAACTTCCAAAGATTCTTAAGGCAGATTTTTATCTGGATTAACCTTGTAAGTAGGCCAGCTGTTCTAGAATACAGTTTTTATTCTTTCTTGATAGAGGAATCGAAGGTTCCCTGATAGGAACCATCATTCCATCCCTTAAGCCTAAGCAAATTACCAAAAAAAAAAAAAAATCCAAATAACACCAGCAACAAAAGCCTTTTTTTTTTTAAATTTTTTTAAATAAAATGTAGAGGATATTGTGAGATATTTGTCAGAGGAGGAGCATTATCCTTGATAGACTGTATTTTCTGAATGTAATTTTGCACATACTGCATGATGAACCTGTGGGTTTAACAGGATGATTTCTAACTTCTCACTCAAGTCTAGTCATTTCAAATCAAGAAATTCTAATCTCCAAATTTTAGTTAATCTTCTGCAGCTCATATTCTGATAGAATCTCTGAGACTGACATGCTAACCTAATTCTTAAAGNAGAAACACTGAATTGACAAAAATTCCTGACTGCTGAAGTATGCCAGAAATAATCCACAAGATTTAATCAGCAAAAGTATTGCATTTAGTAATTATCAGCCTCATAATTCCATTCCAACAACTTGCTTTTAATACATTTTATATGTACACATATATCACCATGAATTATTCATCAAAATGCTGTCAACACTGCAGGGAAAAGAGAAAAAGAAAATAAAAAAATTAATGTGATGAACTCAAGACCAAGCCTATGGAAATGTAAAATCTCATTTACTTACTTTTTGGTATAGGCAAATATATTGCCATTTTCTTAGAAAATTCAGATAAATTTTATTCAAAGACAAACTGTTACAAAAATTAAAACAGGATTATTTTACTTTCTGCATCATTACAGAAGCCCTAAATTATTTGTATATTTAATCTCAAAGAACAGTTTTCTGGCACACAGTAAAANGAGGGGTCTCTCAAGTTGTTGTTTTGCAAAATGGATTAACAATTGAAGAACTTCTGTTATAATATTTATAAACAAATGTTGAGGAGAGAATAAACTAAGCACCAGGATGAGATGGNATACATTATTAAACAGGAGCATACAGAGGCAGAATATATTAACATACTGTCCAACTTTTATGAGACTTACTCTACTAACAGTTCTTTAGGGTTTCAGCAGGTGGTTATCCTAGAAAAGCCTGAATATTTAATACAAAAATACTTTAAGGAGCATTAAATAAGAAATATGTTCCTGTCAAATAAAAAAGGATTACAAATTTGAGTTGTATCCTATGCCTAGGACATTATAGAATTTTTTCCCATAAAAACTATCAAGATCTATTATAGATTGTATTATGTGAACTAGTTTGAATTAAACACATAAAAGCTAGTGTATGCTACATTTTATGGAAGGATCAACATGCTTTTCCTTTGGTGACCAACATCAGTCTACTTAGAGGTTAAAATAATTAGGCAGGCACCATCTATTCAGCTTTTTTTTTTTCAACTTCACAGCTAATTCATAGAGTAATTAATGTGTTGCTTTTATAGAATCCATGCTGAAGTGACTGATCAATAATTAAAGCCATAATTTCAAAAGCCATAAATGCACTCTTCAAATATAGTTTCACTAAGTTAAAGAATTTTTCAGCTACTGAGTGACAGTGGGATACTGCAAACAATTTACTTATAAAATCCACTGCTGCGTCTTGTAGCCAATATAAATTTGNAGAAGAAAGGATGTTGATTTTGTTTACTAACTCCATTAACTTCTCTTTCACAAGTAATATTCTTTCCCAGTAAATATCCCTTGATACTTCATTTAAAGTCTAAAGGAACCTCTCTGCATTAAATTATTCCATTACACAACATGAAAACTTTGGTGCTAGCATTTATATGACTTGTCACAAAAGGCACAAAAAATCCCTTTCAAACCAATTATAGAACTTTTTTGAGGTAAAGACTTATTTACTCATCAAGAGATATAAGTTACTGGAGAGTGAGAGATGAAGGCATGATTTTTGCTAGCTGCTTGTCATGCTTGTTGGGCTAACAAGCCTCAAACTGTGCAAAACATGTTTTTTTCTTTGAAGGTCAAATTGCTAAACCAGGATACTGCCTCAATCTGAAGTGTAGAAAGCAAACTGGGTAGAAGTTAGNAATGATGCCATTAATGACACTTTCTCTTGTTTTCTTTTTAAAGGAAATGCACAAACCTATTTTGTATTTGAGAAGGGATTATTGGAAAATAAAAGCACAGGTGAAGCACAAAGAAAGACTGTNATCTTAGTTCTTCATTATCGGCACAATGCAACTCTGAGTACTCCAGCAGAACAAACTCAGCTTTTCACAACAGCAAAAGAACAAATTAAANATTTATGAGGCTAATTAGAAGATGAGTTATACGGTGTAAGTCATTACTAAGAGGTAGAGACAAGAAGCAACATCTCCTCTGGGAAGTCTCTTTAGGCTCATCAATTCCATCTCCAGCACTCTCAGGGTCAGGACTTCAAGCTATACCATGTTTACTAAACATATCCAATTTTAGGTCACCATTCTCATCTGGTGAACGTAGGGTTTCATNCCATCTGTATACTATTTTAAAATATTACTATTCAAAATCCCCAAAACAACAAAAGTCCCAACATATTTCTCTCCAAAATTTTATTTCAAATTTCTTTCATCACACTCTGTTGTGTTTTTCTCATTATTATCTTTTAATATAAAAACAAACTATTAATTAAAAACAATAACAAGTCAACACCCCACAGCAAAAAATTTTATAGGGCAATTTCTTTTTATCAGATATTGCTTCTACTGGAAAAGAGAGGGGGTGGAAAGTTGCTAAAAGTATGTAAAGATATGTAAAACTTATACCCTTCTATTAAGTCTATTTTTTCTTAACTCTCCTTGAAAAATTTAAAATATGGATCTTAAATCTGCTAAGAAAGTACAATAATTTTTTCTAGTAGAAAATCCCAGGAATGTCCCAATACGAAACAAATACATCTTAGTTCCTTGGTTTACTAAAAGGATATCGATGTATACATTAGAATTTTTTCTTTTTTAATAACAGCATTTTAAAAAGCTCAAGAAAATTAAATCACATTTGCAATATTTAGGAAGCATAATGGTATCTGGGATTTTTATTAGATTTTTAATAGTTTTTGGTCAGCCATTTTTCAGGAAATTATGCTAATTGATTAAGCCCACACCTACAATTTTTAACTTTTTTGGTGAAGATTGCAAGGATTTCTCTTCCCAAACTAGATGAAACTTGAAATCAGAAGACAACTCCAACCCCAGCCATCTTTCAAGCGCACATCACTGAGAACTTGGTACTAAATTGGCAGCAAAATAATTCTTGCTTCAAGGCCTGCTCCAAGATCCTCCATAATTAGAACAAGAATTTGGATCCAATCAAGGGAAAATCTAAGTCTGAGGAAGAAATATGTTACTGTGAGGATAACTGTTGTTTCCTGTGAGGCACTGCAATAGGTTGCCAGAGAAGCTGAGGGTGCCCTGTCCCTGGAAGTGTGCAAGGCCAGGTTGGATGGGGCTCTGAGTGACCTGGTCTAGTAGATGTCCCTTCTACTAGACTGTCCCTTCTATTGCTGTTCAATCCCCATGGTCAGGGGACTGGACTAGTTATGCCTAAGGTCCCTTCCAATCCTTATTCTGACTCTGTGGAATAAAATATGTCAGCCCAAGTCTGAAAAGTTTTGCTCTACCAGCTCTGGCAGCCAATGAATTATTGAGCCATGTAAAACACCTTATGGTTTGCCTAGGGCTCTAATTTATTTATGCATTTCTACTACTGTGCTGGGGTATTGGAGGGCACTGACTATTATTAAAGTCATAACATTGTAAAACGAGAAATTACTTTTTAAATGAAAATCATATTTCCCAATTTGAAAGACCATTTTGTCTTGCCCAGGTAAATTATAGATGGTGAAATACAGACACACAAAAATCTGTTTTTGTTACTGTTCATTAGAAGTCATTAATTATTTTCACATGAAAGTAAACAAAGTAAGAGATTACATGTTCAATGAATAAGTCTTTTACCTTCTGAAAATATAAAAAAATATATGTACATGAAATACACACAAATACTGGAGAAAGAATAGCATCTATTGCTATTTACAAAAAGAAAAGCCATAACTGTTGGTCACTCTGGCAAAAACATGAAATGGTTTGGGTCTGGGTAAGGCCTGAGTCATAGCTCCTGAATGAGAGTTGCTTAACAGTTGTAGTGTGCAGAAAACTGATTGAAAGTATTTACAAGAGCTGAAGGAAGTAGGGAGAAAAAGCCTGAGACTACAAGTTTTGTTTGTTTTGTATATTTACAACCAACACTGTCCCTAGTCCTCTGAAATTGATGGGACTATTATACAGTCCAGAAGACTGGACTTCTACTATTTAAGCCTCTCCTACCAAGATTTTTCAACATATGTGGACTGTATACATTTCCATCAGGTCTGTATCTCTGCCTCTATTTCTTGCAGAGTTTGTACTGTGTTTAAGACTTAATTATGTGTGTTTGTGCAACATAGAACAATCTTGTCTTGCTCTCCAATTAGGTTTTCCAAAGTGCTAAAAGGAATAATGAGAGCACTTTTTCACACAGTAACTCTCATCCAGCTTATGTTGTTGTTTTTTTTTTAATAGACAATTAGTTTTTACTCTCAACAACATCTTCAGTTTTTTAAATCCAAGAAATTAAATAGAAACACAAAACCACCTAACAGTAAAGAAGCAATTAAAATTGATTCATATCTATTAATTTCTTCTATTCTCTAGGATGTAAGAGGTGAAGTAGAAACTACAAGTTATAAAGAAAGATGAAGTAACTGAAAAAAAGTATTGAATTAAAAAAAAAATCCAGTTCCGATGTTTTAAAAAATCTGTTAGGTCCATTGTCTCACTTCTTTGACTTCAGCCTATTTTACATTCAGAGATTGCCAGAAGAGACCAAAATAAAAGAAAATCTGAAGAAATACATCAGTGGCATTTTGAACTATCAATACCCTTGATTTTAATCATGGAGAGAAGGGAGGTAAAGAGAAAAATCAGAGCATTACTATAATACTGCCATCCAAATAATATGAATTTTCTAAAACCTATTAGAAATACCAGTGCACAAAACTAGGTTTGTTTCTGCATCTTTTTCTTTGGCCCTTAGCAGGAAAAAGCAAAAGTTGTCTCACTTTTTTTGTGGGTAATTGAATTCTTTTATTATTCTGATGAATAAAGAGAGCAAATTTATTCCTTTTTTTTGTTGNTGTTNGTTGATTTTTTTTTTCTTTTTCAGTCATGTACCCTGCAGCTTTACTCATTAGCTGTGTTGATTTTCACCCCCTTGCCAATTTTAGTTTCACAGGAGCCAAAATCAAACACAGTTTCTTCATGTTTTCTTGCAAACAGCTTCCTTTATTGCTTCTGTTTTCCTCCTAAATGTATTTCATTTGCAACCTGGTCTCCAGTCTTCCTGAATACCTAGATCACCTGTTGCTGATTTATTATCTCACAGAGGCCTGCCAGCAGCTGTTCTTTTTTCTCATAGNTTCCAAGAGGTGCCAGAGCATTTGGGTTATATGCAGACAACCTGATGGGTATGCAGATTAAACAGTATAGTTCAAAATAAACAGGACATCCTAGGGGAGGGAGAATAAAAGAACCAGTAAAAAGAAGCTTAATTTCTAGGTTTAATAAAAGCAGCAAGGCAAACCTAAGGATTCTGCTATTAGTGACATTTGCTTATCACAGGTAACCTATTATATTGGTTTGGTAACTAGCATGATTAGAGTTGCTTTTCCAGCAGTTCTGAAACTTTTTTAGCCATTTTTAAAATGTTTTCCTGAAGTGTTTTCTGTAGCAGCCTGTGTCTCCTTAGCTGAATGCTGTATCTGGAATATGCTGTCCTTGNTGTGTATGTGTTACACACAACATTGGTGTGTGTGTATGTATAGAAGGTGTATTTGTAGCAGAATGCAGATATGTGCAGCTGCAGCCCACAGCCTCATTGCACATTCAAGAGGAGTTTTCTTTTGGTTTCTATTGTGAGTTGTGTTTCAGTACTTCATCTACCTCATAAAAACAGAAGATCTCAGGTGTTTTTGACTCACTAGTTTGTATTAGAAATAAGAAAACAGACCATATAAACTGAGAGATTAGTGCTTTTCAGGTGATACACAGTAAAAATTTGGTGAAGTGCTCAACTGACCAGTAATATCAGGAGGGCAAGAGCGTGCTCCTGCAGTTCACATGCCATGACACCCATGGTAAAGAAATTATTCTACTGAAGTCCCTATGTAAGAGCAAAACATAATTCAGATACGCTTACTGATGAATGGATAGTTATTAAATATTTCNTTTTTCAAGATTATTGAAGGTTGTGTTCACAAAATTGGTGAAAGTCACGTCCCAGGAAAAGCCCAGACTGTAGATTCTTAAACAGCACAATCTTTTCTGAATTAAGCTTGCCTTTCAGCAAGTTTCTGATTTAAGTTGATCAATTAATATGTTCAAAAAATAGAGTTTGATTAGATTTGGGAAAGGTCAGAAAGGACTCAAATTAATATACAGATTTGACTGTTTGATATATGGTAAATGTCTTAAAAATGGTAAGATGTTTTGTAAATTCTTTACAACTTTCAAGTTTTACACACATGTACCATGCTACCATATTTTCAGCCCCCAAAAATGGAATTGCAAGACTGTTTACAATTCCAACAGGACTATTTTTCTAGAAAAACTGCTGGAAGTCCACACAGTTTTTATCCAAATACTCTAGATACAGGAATAATAAGTCAATAATANGTTCTATATAGCATTGTTTGCTCTGTCTGGAAGAAACAACCCTTTTTTACAGTGCAATCATGTATATAGAAAATAAATATAGGGAGATTTGACACTATCTCTTCCTTAGGAACAAGTGCTCATAAAAAAAGATTAAAATCTAACTATAGAAAGATAGAGAAATATCTAAAGCAAATGGGTTAAAAAAAGAAGAAAAAGAAAAATCTTTGAAGAGATTAGCTCTATATGGGTAATGTCTATATAAACATGTACTGTCATTTTTACTGCTGTCTTGCCATTAGATAAAAGAATAAAACACATCAGATATGATATTGGAAGATGTTTAGTAATATCCATTTTATTGCTGTGTGTTCTTGTCTGAGTTAATCTGAAAACTTCCTCCTTGGCAGAGGTCAAGGAGTGAACAATACTCCAGAAGTCTTATCTAAATTGAGTATTAGCTCCATTTTCATGAAGTCACTTTGTTACTTTCTGTTAGCTCAGCTTGAATAATAGTGTTAATTTTGCTAGCCCCCTTATCAGATAGCAACAAGACAGTGTCATCATCATACAAGTAAATAAAAGATTTATCAAAGCTGAGAAAGAGGAATTATATGACACTAAAAAATGCAATAAGCATTTGAACAACTCCATTACTGGTTGTGGCATTCGAGGGGAAAAAAAAAACCCAAAAACCAACCTGCCCCTCACTCAAAACCCAGAAGCNAAACAAACTCAACCAACCAACCAACCAAAAAAAAANCCCAAAAACAATAACCAACCAACTAAACAAACAAACAAACAANTAAANTTAAAAATGCCAGCAACATTTGTGGTTTTAAATTGTTGCTTTCTTAGCCAAGAAAGATTGCAATCATGACAATGCTAGGTTATTAATACCAAACACAGAGATCTGCTTTCACTGATATTGTACTGAACTTAGGTATGTGAAATAGGTTCTCTGAGTTGAACACCAGTCAAATATTTCAACATCTTATCTGAGGAGGAAAATAGTTTATGTGTAAAATGATAAAAAACCCGTTCTGATAGAAAACCCATCCCTATATGATCAGGGCCCATTAAATAAAATTGGTGAGAGGAAAGAAAAAAATCCATCTGTGACTCTTGGCTCTGGAAGAAAGGTAAACATTATTAAGTGATAAGTCCAAAGAAATGAAAACCTGAGATCCTTACAATGTGATTACTACAGACCTTTTCTTCACTCTCAGACTTTGGTCTGTTAGACTCATCAGGAAAAGCAAGACAAAATTGATCACCTTTCCAACCCACATCAACTTCTTTTGGTGGATATCAATTTAATAAAAAATCCATTCATATTAGCTATCTGAGAGACAATGTATTCCTTAACAAAACATGATTACTGTTTAGAACTTGAAAAATTTTTCTTTATTTGATGTTATAGAATGAATAATAATGTGTATACTTATAGAGGANTGTCAGAGGAACCAAATTTTTAAGATAATAATATTAACAATTTCAAATACAGTGCAGAAGCTGTTTAACCATACAGTGGCTCTTTAATTTTATTGCTTTCATTTTTAAAGAGTTTATAATTGCATAAATTACANGAAAGAAACTTGAATTATATAGGAGTTTTGGTAAAGCAGTACATTCATAAATTCCACTNCTAATGTGGCAGCTTCCAAGTCAATTTTTTATTTCAAGAAGACAAATCCCACATCATACTTCAAGATAACACTGACACTTTTTGATTTAAACTACACCAAGTAGAGTTGGAAAATATTAGTAATAGATCTAAGTGAGAGATAAGCATCTAATTTTAAAACTGTGTTGTGATTTTAAAATATATTAAGCCAAATTTTGCTTAGTTTTGTGGGTTTACTTTGTGGTTTTGGAATTTTTTTGTGTGTTTGGATATTTTGGTTAAGTTTGGGTGGGATTTTTGGTTTTGGTTTTTTTTTTTTTGGGAGGGAGGTGGTTTCTGTTTCACTTTAGTTTGTTTTTTTGTGGGCCTTGGGATTTTTGGGTGGGTTGGTTGTTGTTGGGATTTTTGGGGGGGAGGGAGTTTGTCGATTTTGTTGGGATTTTTTTCTTTTATTCTTTTGTATAATGATAGTTTGTGTTAAGATATGGAGATAGTTTGTTTCCAGAATTTATTGCAGGCTTGGAAGTGGNACTGTCTCAGGGCAGAGGAAGCCACTGCTGATCTGGAAGAGCACAGGCTCAAATAATGTCTTAAAATCCTGTGAAATAATCTCATATATCCTAGGATAGTTAAAGCACCATTGCATGCACGTGGTTACAGAAATGGACTACCTCCCACTCATGTACTGCCTCCCATTAATGTACCCTGAATAGATTCTGTGTGTAATTGCTGAATAACTTTGCTGATACTTGCTGTGCTACTGGGAGAGTGAAACAATAATTTGTGAAAGAATGTTAGCTCTATGATCTTGTATCTTCCATACATGTGCATATCCAATTAGTTGCATTATTTTAAATTCNAGTATCCAAATTATAAACTGGGTAATGCAAACTTGTCATATTAATAAAATTATATTTAAATTAGTCTTTTTTCTTCCCCTGCAAGTAGTTAAACTCAATAAAATTTTAAGTTGTAATTAAAAAGCCTAGAATATAATTAAAGTATCTGATACAAATTTAGCATGATGGCTAAATGTTTTCTAGAAAATAATGCATGATGATATTAAGGTACAGAGGCCCTTTCTTTTAAACAGCTTATTTAACTTTTGGACATGAAAGTAATCAAGTCCCAGCCTAAGGATACTGCAAGGTATTTAATTTAAAGTATATTATTTTGCTGTTATTAAAATATGTAGCACACATTTATTTATTTATTTTTTTTACAAAAACTGACATCACTAACTTATATTTTATTGACATATAAACTGTAAAATCTCTGTGTCTTCCTTCAGTCTAAAAACTGTGATTGTTGATTCCAAACAAAATAAACAACTATTCTGGAAATGTAGTTCAGCATGCTGCTTTAAATTTCTTCAGTATTTCAGTCAGCATCTACCCAAACTGGGAGGAGAAGCAGATGTTATTCAAATTGGTTTTACNGAGATCATTCAAAAGTTTACCTGGGGAGTAAATGAAAATTGCTGTAGAATCTGGCATTATATTTTTATGGAAAAGGAAAGCTGGTCAATGAGCCTTGAGCAACAAATGTTGCATGCTAATAAGATCTTCTCTAANACATATGAATTTCAAGCCACCAGTGTTTAGGAAAGGATCAGTTCTTAGTCTGAAACATAGATTTTAACAGTGCAGTGGAAATACAAGGGCTTACCATTTGTAAAAAAACCAAAACNAAACCAGATCAGATAAACACTTTTTGTTTCAAAGTAACAGAACATATATTATTATTCTCCAAAAACATAGGCCCTCAGGAGCCTTATGTAGATTACCAGCATGTGTAATGGATGAATTTTCAGCTACTTCCTGCCTGATACAATTACTGGTTCATTAATTTTTTTCATGCAGTGCACCCAACGAAAAAAAAATNTAGAAACATTTACTGTAGGCTGTCATATGCTATTGTTGTTAAGGAGAAAGTTCAATTTAAACTTATTTTCAAGTACAATTCCTTCCCAAGGGATGCAACTTGTGAAATTGTATAAAGGGGGTTAAGTCAACACCAGCTTGACTCGACTGCTCTTGCCATCTGTTTATCATAGTCTTTTCAGCACCTGTTTTTCACTCTTCTATTGACTAAAGGATATTAATATTGCTTGACAACTGCCTGGTGTATGAAATAAATGTTTATCTCATTTTTTCACCTAACAGCTGTTGATCCATCCTTGCTAACATATTTATGAAACATCCATCATGTATTTAAAAGATGGACATCTTCCACTGTACTTTTGGTTGAAGAATATTGAACAATGAAGAAAGACAGCCAGTAGAAGTTAATGACACAGCTATACAAACAACACTCACAATTTTAGTAACCTACACATCAATCACCTTTCAANCATGACTTTTCTCTGACTAAAGAGCCCTGCAGGTAAGTAGGCAANACATATTGCCAAAATAAAACTTAAATAAGAATCAACTTGCTAGGTAAGGTTACATAATTTTCTGTGATTGTATTTGTTTTGAAAAACTTGTTTATGTGTTCTATTGAAAAAGGTATTGTATAAGCACCATGTATCAAAGAGACAAGCTATTTAAAAAATTATTTGAGGATAAGGACTTCACCTGAATGATTAGACACTGTATTTATGCATGCAGAAAAATAATGAATAAAAGTAAAATCGGAGGATTAGAAGAAGAATTTTAAATCTGGTTGTAGTTTCAGAGCCTTCTTGTTTTCTACTATAAAACAAAAAAGGAAAAATATGTACATTTCAAATTTAATTTTAAGAGTTTTATTTAAATATAACTTTGCATCTATTCAGAATAAAACTGTTCTACAACAGATTCTTGAGGAGGATTNTTTATTTTGTTTATAGATTGAAACTTTCTTATACTTTTAAATTGCCCAGCAGTGGTGTTTTGTCTTTGGCTGACCACCAGGTGCCCACCAAACTGTGCTCTCTCTCAGTTGTCAACAGAACAACTGTAAAGAAAGCAAGATGAAAAAACACGTGGGTGAAAAAAACAAAAGAAGCTTAATTAAAAACAAAACAAAANAAAAATTTCAAACAAAAACCAAAACAATCGAACCCCACTGGCATATGGGGATGGGCATGTTGGAAAGACAGACTAGAGGCTGTGCCAGCACAACTCTGCAGTAGCCAAAAACACTGGTGTGTTATCAGCCCATTTCTAGCAACCACTGCAAAGCACAGACCTGTGAGGGTTTCTATGTGAAAAATTAGCTCCATTCCAGCCAGACCAGTTAACAAAGAAATGTAGCTTAGATTGGCTGCAAGGAATTCTCTTTGTGCCTCTTGTGCTTTCATCCCACCTTAATTCTCTTCATATCTTTGTATTTCCAATGAGAACTTCAGCTTGAGTCACAGGGAAGGTTCAGTGGATTTATATAAAGTAAATATGCTAAATATTGCATCTTTCATCTCAAGTTCAATAGCAATTGTAAATCTTTTATCCTTAATTATGTCTCACATCNTATATGGTTTTTAATTCTCTTTGCTCCTCAGGCTTCAAATATGTAAGAAATGTTGAAATACAAAGACATGAGTATCTAAGGTCTTCACATTAATTCTTAACATTAACTAAATATGCTCAAAATCTGAAACTTTGGATATAGCAGCTGCATATTTCAAGTGCATGTAGTTTGGTTTAATTTATGTAGTGTAGTTAAATTAAACCAAACTACATAAATGATAATGTTTCAAAACGCCACAAATGCTACACNATCAGCAACATAAGAAGCATTTTTCCCTGCTAAAAATTCTGAAATTCAAAGTAAGGTTTTAGGATTAGATAAATTCGTGTTTGTCAAAGTGAGACAATTCTTTCAGAAAAAAAAATGAAATCTATTTGCAAGTTCTGATAAGGAATAGGTATAATCAAATAGGTGAATTNATACTGTTAGTGGTACTACTTAAAGAGGAGATGGAAAATTTAAGGAGTGTCATGGNATATGTGTAGGGATTGTCTGTCAGAACCCATCTGTACCAACCCTGAGGCCAGCACACCAGCTGGCTGCACCCCAGGGAGTGTCTCACCAACAGGCAGGAGTGGATCTGAGAGTCAGAGAGGGAATCAAGGTTGGGCCCCTTCTCAGGGTGCCAGGTGAATCCACTTCTCTCCCCAGGTGCCCCTATGGAAGAGATACAAGAGATACTGAGGACCAGGAAAATTATGAGTTAGAAGGAACACCTAGGGGGCTGCCTAAGGCTGAGGATAGTTACAGGTTAGTGAGGAGAGATAGGCAGGGCCATTGAGGTGGAGAAGGTGGCACTGTATGCAACAGAGGACTAGAATGTATAGAGGTTGCAGTTGGCAATGGCATGGTTGAGACACTCTGGTTAAGGATTAAGGAAAAAACAAATAGTGAGGATGACACCATGGGAGTCTGCTATGGACCACATAGCAAGGGTGATAACAGCAATGAATTATTCTTCAAGGAACTAAGGAATACCTTCAAATCAACTGCCCTTGTCCTTATGTGGGACTTCAGCTTGCTAGGTGCCAACTGGGAAAACCACACAGCTGGCACTTATGAANGTTCTTAAAAAACATAGATGATAGATCCATGGTACAGGTAGTGAGAGAGCCAACCAGGAAATATGCTTTTCTTCATTTGCTGCTTGCTAACTGAGTGCCTCATGAGTGTTGATTGATGGCTTTCTTGGCCANACTGAACACAAAGCCATTGAGCTAGAAATTTCTGTTGGCAGGAGGAAAAATGCCAGCAAAACCTCAACTCTGGACATAAGAAGAGCAGAGGCTGNTCAGGTCACTAGTTAGTGAGGTCTATTGGGAAAATCTTTTTGAAGGTGACAGNGTTCATAAATTTTGATCATTATTTAAGTAACACCTCCTAAGGCCAAGGAGCAGGCAGTTCCAAAATGGAACTAAGGTAAAAAAAAGAAATTATTTGCCCTGTGAAAGCAAGGTCGGGTAGTGTAAGAGGAATACAGAGATGCTGCTTGTCACTCTAGGGAGAAAATTTGTCTAGCCAAAGACCAATTGGAATTGAAGCTAGTCAGTACTGTGGGAAACAATAAAAAGGGCTTTTTAAAATAACAAAAGTCAGGATTAAAATCGGCCCATTACCCTGATAAGGATGGCCACCTCACAAATAGAGACATATACAAGACAGAGATGTTTAATACTTTATTTGCCTCTTTATACAACATAGATGATGGGCTCTGGGGTACTAGGGCTCTGAGCTGGAGGATCCTGTCTGTGATAAATGAGAGTGATAAATTCCCAGTCAACCCTTAACTTGTTCACAAGTTGGAAGCTGGATCCCTATAATTCAATGGGGCTTGATGGGACTCATCTGAAAATACTCAAAGAGCTGGCTGATGTCTTCCTTAGGCCTCTCTCAATGAATTTTGAGTGGTCTTGGAAAACTGTAAGCTAGCTAACATTGCACCCAGTTTTCAAGAAGGGTAAGAGCTACGATCCTGGAAACTGCAGGCTGTCACTTCAGTGCCTGGTAAAGTTGTGGAGAAGATGGTTCTGGGGGTACCATAGAACACCTGAAGGACAGTGCAGTCATCAGCCACAGCCAGCACAGTTTCATAAGAGGAAAGTTCTGCTTATCAAACCTGATTTTTCATTTTATGACAAGCTTACCTAACTCATTGTTCAAAGAAAGTGAGTTGATAGAAATTTTTGGATTTTAGTGAAGCTTTCAATACTGTCTCTCACAGGATCCTTTCAGAGAAAATGTCCAGCCCACAACTGAATAAACACATCATGTGATGTGTGAGCAAGTTGGCCACAAGGGGTTACAGTGAATGGGATGGCATCAGACTGGTGACCTGTCACCATTGGGATTCCACGGCAGTCAATTTTACAGCCACTTTTCCTCAAGGTTTTAAAAAATAATTTAGACACAGTAACCCAAAGATGCACTATATATGGATAAAATGAGAAAAAGAGAGTGGTCATATAGTTGTAACACTAAAAAAAAAAATAAAGAAGAAACATTACCTTAAGTATTGCTTGTATCACCAGCACGGACTGTGCTTCATGCCAACATCTTGCCAGGTCTTTCAGACTAAATCATATCTTATGTGTATGTGAGGAAATTTCTAAGAATAAATGAGTATGCAAACACAAAAAGGAGAATTAATTTTTGGCAGATGTGTGTTATTTTGAAGTATACCTGTAGCATTTACAGATCTGGGTTGGAAATCTTGTTTTGATGGAACACTAAAACTCAAAACTCTTTTGGTTTGTTAAAGCTTTTATCATGCACATTGCAGAAAGTATAACCATGAAAATTCTTCCATATTTTCTAAATAAATTTATCTCTTTAGTTTTATCTTGCTCTTAGAGTCTCAGCTGGATTCAGTGGTGTAATATTATAATTTTTAAAAACTTGTCTTCTTGAGATTGGCTTAATTTGTCCGTCTGATTTATAAAGCTCTTTTGTGTTCCTAATAAGGATTTTAAAATCTTTAAATTATTATTGTTTTTGGTTTAATTGATTATATAAATCCATGAAGAAAAGTAACCTGGTTACAATACCATTTCAGAGAGCATCTCATGAAACCTTCTAACAGTGATTAACTATATAGTTTACAGGGAGCGTAGGGACTTTGCTCCTTTTTTTTTTCCTGAACAAAATTTTATAACCATGCTTCTAAAATCATTGTCTTAATTCCTTATCATGTTACATTAATAGAACTCTAATGTTAACTCTACCACCTTCAGCACCATAATGCTGAAATAAAGTCTTTATTAATGGCCTTAATGTCTTTATTTCAGAGTGTATTTGCTCACAGCTAAACTTTGTGAAGTATGTAAGCCATCATTCCTTTCTTTCCTTTCATTTCACAGTTAAGCATTCCCTATTTAAGGTGACTCGGTGGCCTTCAGAACTTGCACAATATACAGAATAGAAAACAAAACAAAAAATTCTGTAAAATCCAAGATCTGTCATTTGTATATTTGAAATGCTATTAGTGTTTCTCTAAGTGCAGTATAAATTTTTAACACAGTAAAACTGGACACCTAGGGAATATAAAAATAGCTGAAAATGAGTTAGTTAGTTTTCAGCTTTTGTCAATATGTCAAAATTAAGAACATTTTTTCAGTTACTATACCAAATGAACATGAGATGCAAAACTAGGTGACCTCCCTTTCCAGAAAACAAAATAGTTTGTTCCCACTTTATCCTTCCTGAGTGTGTTTAGTAAGCCTCCAGCACATAACATTTATTGAATCTCTTGAACTCTATTCGAGATTATAAATAAATAGAGATAATTAAATTTCATTCTGATGGAGCTTCAGATAAATATCTGCTCCTCTCAGAAAACTGACACAAAGGCTTTTAGTATTCATTCAAGACTTGCAGTATTCACTGTAAAATCCTCCTTGATATAAAGCTACACAGTTCCAATTGTCAAGGGTCCCTACATAATAGAACACTGAAAATAAAAAGAAAATCCCTAATCCCCCAAAATTGCCACTTTATGCTTAAAAACTGCGTCAAAGTAAGCATAGATCTGAACTTGACTCCTATTACAAATCCCTAATTCATGACTCAGTATATGTATTCAGANCCATGTGTTAAAATCATTCTATAAACAAGAGAATCTGTGGGAGTCAGCCTGACTTGTATCCCAGGTCAGGCAATCATTAGTAAAAAAACACCTGTACCCCAACCCTAGGCCTTGGCAGGCTTTTTTTTGAGTTGTGGCGATCCCCAAAGAAAAAGTTCCAGGGACTTANNGGATTGCCCATGTTGGTGCCTCATACATATTCCTAACGCTCATTTTCCGGTTGATCATCACCACTCCCAGCCCCTAGAATATTCTCACTTCCTTGTGTCCCCATTGGCCCTCAACTGATGCACTGTCNCCTCCAGCCTACCCCATTGGACCCCACCTTCCCTTACCCCAGCCCTGCACCACTTTCCCCTATACCCATTGGACCCTAACCTCAACTCCACCCCCTCCTCTACCCCACATTTATGCCCTGGACATCCCTACATCTTGGTCTTCGACCACCGGCTCCGACAAAGACCTTGTCCCCTTGAATTAGTGTGTTCGAATTTTTGGGTCTCATCCCACATTTACTTTCACTATTATTGAAGTATTTTATGTTGCTAAATTGTGGTTGTCACACTGCTCTTCTTTTATTTTTGCCACAATTGCCCTAATATCAGAAGAACCCTAAAAAATATTGTTGGGGATCACCCTCACCCCTGATAAGAATCCTTTTGCTACAGTTTATGAATGTGGGGTACTGAGGGTCAAAACTTCAGTTATTAAAAGTGGGATTGAGCTCTGTCGAGGGCCAGACATAAATTAGCTAAATTGTTGGGTTTATTACTGCTCCATAATTACTGGATTATTAGAGATTNTTGTGTTAAATCTGTTCACATAATTAAACAAATAATTACTGAGTTATGAATTAATGCCTCTCATTTCTTCATGTAAAACATCTTAATGAAGGCAANTTCATCATTTTTCTGTCCTATAGAAACCAATATTAGTAGCCATAAACTTCAGTAATCAGGACTCAAGCACCTTTCACCATTTCAGTATTTTTTTTTCAAAACTTCTAGACTATTCACATAGTTAACACCCACTTCATATCTGAGTTTATGTTTCAATACTAACGTACTACCTACAAAGCCCTTCTAAAAATTAAACTCAACCAGTGNTGGTCCTGCTTATCTAGCAAACCTTTCTATTTTATTTAGAAAACCAGATTTTGGTTGTGGCATGTGTGAAGNAAGGTTTAAGGAATCCCAGAGTAGCAGCACTATTTGGGAAGAAGGAAAGAAAGATGTTCTACCAACCATATAACATACAATGATCATATGATGTGAATAATGCAAAAATAATGCAGTCTTGATGGACACAGAAAATATATTCTTTACTGTAAGTGTTTTGTCTCTCTTTTCAAATTCAGCTACCTCCCTAGGAGGTAGCTGTAAACCTGTGCACAACACTACAGTCTTACTGGCCTTAGAATTACAATAAGAGGCACAGGAGAACATTCACAATAAAAACCAGACAGCTGAGTCAGATACAAGCTGTTATAAGCTGTTACTCTCAAATTTTTTATTAGGTTTTCCATCCTTCTACTATTTAACATTGTAAAGTCATCTAAATAAATTCTAGGAAAAAGAATACTATAAAATACTTCATGACAGCAAAGCCAAAGATTATTCTACATCTTAAGGGAACACCACCACTTGTATTACAAAGCCATATAGATTACAAAAATAATCTGTGGTGACTAACATCTCTGCAGCATACTTTGTTTTTTACTTCACCTCAGAGATATGTAAAAAATTTACAACTTCTTAGGTAACTTCCATTTAATTTTGCCATGCTTACNTATGTGTAGTGCCACATGTAACACAATGTCTCCTACAGAACCATAATTACTTTATAGTTTCAAATTCTGTGAGTTTTTCTGCATGTTTATGTTCAATAGACAACAAGCTACCTGGAGTTGCATGGTCAGCTGACAAATTTACAATTATTTTTNTAATTTGCATCTTTCAACAAAGAGCAGATGTCAAAATATGGTGACACCATGGCCAATTTCAAAATTTTTATAAACTACTAAAATCAGAATCTTACCAAAGCTTATTTGGCAAATTATGTTGTCAGTAGTCAATTATACATATAAAAATATCAAAATTCAAGTGCACTGAATAAGACATTATTCACAGGAAATCTCTGAGGTAAAAAGAAAATCTTTTCACTTATTATTCACAGCTACTATTGCAAACTTATAATTTCTCAAGGTAAAAAACCTTAGTAGCAGTGTATGTAAAATAATTTTACACTTCCAAAAGCTTCATCCATGTGTATGCATACATAGTGCAGGAGCAAACAGGTGTTTGAATAAAATTCATCTTGATGCATCCACAGCTGGATGCTAGACTACTGTATAACCACATATTTAATAGAGGCTTTTTACTTCTACAGAGAAGCAATAACATTGCTAACACAAGCTGACCTAGCAAACACCTTGCATTCAATTGACTAACTGTATGCATTTGTTTTATATTGTAGGACTGATTATATAAAGAAAAGACATGCATTATCTTAAATTACATTCATAAACAATTCTTTGTCTACATGGCCAANATAAAATAAAAAGTAATTAAATAAAATATGGTTTTATTTTTAAATTTGATAACTGCTGTTTCTGTATTCTCTAATAATTTGTATGAGTATGGAAACAAGGACAGAAAAGTAAGANCTTATAGGGGTAGTTTAAAACTTTTATAAGTATCTGGGATATCTAGTTTATATATGATTCTATAAGGGAAATCTGTTAAGAATAAGAATAGCAATAACAATAATAATAATAAGAAGAATAAGAATATACCATGAGAGTCTGGTTTTTTTGGCTCAGATTTGGTAGATCTGTGGTCTGGCTTGATCACATCATTTTGATCCAGTTTGTATTCAAATGCTCGAAATGAAAAATATTCCAAATATCTATCCTTTTAATTTAAATTAAATTAAATTAAATTAAATTAAATTAAATTAAATTAAATTAATTTTAACTTTTAATGTCTCCAGCAGCCCTCAGATTCACCTGATTTAGTTAGTTCTGGTACTGTGTAAAGTGCAGGGACAAGATTTTGATGCTGAAATTAGCATAGGCCCACTTGGGGAAGAGCCACATGGGGTCAGAAGTGATAAAAGGGTGGCAAGAAGTATGACACGTGCCCTGCTCCTCTGCCCTGGATTTAAAATCTTCTGAGATCACACTGGATCCTACAGTGGTGACTATCTACCTCTCTCCATCTCTTTTTCTCTGTTTCCCTTTCCCTTTCTTTTCTTACCTTCCTCTTCTCGAAATACATTGCAATCCAGACTAAAAAGTCCAGTCAATGCCTTGCTAAGTGCATTATTCTCTCTGATTATTCTAAAGTTTGCTAAATGAAAGTTTTCCAAGTGCCTTATTCTGTCTGGATGATATAAAGTCTGCAAAGAAAAATCATTTGTTACTGACCTTATGAGATTTCTTTAATTCCTCCCACATGCTGCCCAAAGTAAAACTTTCCTGCAGAGTACAATGGGCATTACAGTCCTTTCTTCCAGAAGCCTGTCAACAACTACACAGAAACTGCACAGATATTGTCTGATTGCCTGTGCTGGCNCTTGGAAATTATTACCTATCACCTTCAAGTACTGTGCCACTAAACTCACTGTATTGTGAAGAGTGTTACTGCAAAAATTTTCTCAATCATTTGATAATACTAGCAAACTCTGAAGTACAATTGCAGTCTCAAAAGAAGGAAATTGTCATTGGTTTTTTCTAAATTACTTGAAGCAGACAAATTGATATTTGGAACAGGGAAAAAAATCACAATATAACCCCTAAATGAGACACATCTAAAACTAGCCACACTCTTTGCCTTCCTGTTTTCATTAACTGTTAATAAAAGAGAATGTTTAACACCTGCTTTGGAGTGTGTTAGCAACAGGTAAGGCTTTAAAAAAGCTTGATATAGCCTTGAAACGTGGCTCTGGCCTGCTACTTAGGCTAAGTAGAAGGGAACAGCTGGAANAGGGATAGATGTAAAAAATATGAGAGACATGCTGTGTGACTGCTGTATGTCCACATCGTGGTGTGTGGTGCAAGTTTTTCAAAGTTTCATGGTGTATGGTTGACTTGGGCTTGTTGTAAAATTATGTAGACTGATAACCAGCTAACTGATTTAAAAGGCCTGTTTTTTGGCAATAAAAAGCACTCTTTCACATCACTGCATCTCTCATTATCACAACACAGAGGATTCTCATAGTGAGAATTTTTATTGCTAGTGTGCGTGGTCTAATATTTTAATTCAATAGCAACAGGAAGATTTGGTTGTGTTTTTTCCTTCAGAAACTATGTTAGCAGAAAACAGAACTCATAATTAAATATACCTCTGTTTCTCGTACTTTGATTGTCTGAATTGTTGTCTCTCTCTGTAAGCAATTATGTAGCTACTGCTGGCTCTTAGTTATTGAAGGCAGATACTGTTAACTGAGTTTTAAGTCAGCAGTATCAGTAGAGAAACTCTTTGAGAAAACTTGCAATGATTTGATGATGAATTTTAATGGCACCTACATACAGGTGTATAAGTATATTTTGCTTAAAATTCATTAGAGCTGTAATAGCTCAGAGAGCAATATCCAAAAAACTCAGAAAAATAAAAACTCTTCTAAGTATATTAACTGAATCTCCATTTCAGTAATAAGACACTACTGAACAAATATTCNGATGATTGCCACACTTCAAATCTAGTGCATCTGGATGCAGATTCATTTTCAGGGACAAACTGTAAAAAGCTAGTGCTTTTTTACAGTTAGCAGTTTACATCTCACTTCAATATAATGGCTCTCCTGCTGCATCTATGCATTGCAGGACATGCATCGAGTCTGCTGGTGGTAAATCATTCTTAAATAATCTGTGTGTCTGTAATGTTGAAGTGCAAAATGTTCTTTCTGAAGAGTTGACCCATGCACNCCTTCAGGTCTGAATGTCTAAGGACAAATACCAGAATTTTTCTCCCTTCACTAAAAGCCTGAAACTGTTACTCTTAAGTCCAATACAGGACCACCTGTAAAATCACTTCTCAAAAAACTCTGCTTTATATAGCTTACATTATATTGCATTAAATATAAGAAGTGTAGGAACAAAGACATTGCATCTAGTATTTAAGAAAAGCTGGAAACAATGCTCACTAGAAATGAAATATAAATAATTAGTACTTTTACAAAACCATGATTTAATGTTTCCATAAAGACCTCTTGAATTTTCTTGATATCAACTGAACAATTCCTTGACTTGACTAATCTCTTTTAAATGGGTATTATACATCAGTCAGATGCATCACATTCCTCAGTGCTGGTCTCTACATAATTTATGCTGAATCTTTATTATTCTGTTGCCTTCATGACATGGACAATGTTTGATACTGAAAGTTTTTTTATGCTTTTCAACCTCTTGAAGTCATGCTTTAAAAGTCCAAATCCCTATGTTCATAACTTGAATATATAATAGATCAGCTACTTAGAATGAAGACAAAGAAATTCCTCTACAGNTTCTGAATAAATGTACCCAGTTTCAGCTCTGAATATAATCTTGCAAAGCTTTACTCAGCTTTTCACCTACAGTTATACCATTCTGACTTTACTTCCACTTTGTAAAGACATATAAGTCCTATCCTATATTGCATGTTCTCTCACTTTGTGTCTTTCTTACTGTTAAATACCTTTTTGAAAAGATTTCAAAATGTATTTCCTGCCCTTTTGTCANATCATTATTATTATTATGTCACCACAATAGTGTTTCATGTAGAAAACAGGAGATACTTATAAAGAGAAATATTTAAATATCATGCTTTCTTAGTAAAGCAGCTAAAACAGTCTTAGAGACTCTAAGAAGCTATCCAGATTGCAATTTGAGAAATACATATCAATGACATCTAAGAAGAGCTCTTCCATTTCATCATGATTTATTGAAGTTGTTACTGATCTTGTGATCTCTGAAACCTACACTTTTTGAGCATGTAGATCCAACCATGTAAATAATATGAAGAACATAGCAAAAACTGATAGAAAGACACTTGTTGTGTCTTTTTGAATTAGTATTTATGTAGCACTAGAAATGAAATATAGAAAGACTATAGAATGCTCTAATAGACAGTAGAATTCCTCAAATTTTTGACTAAAGAAGAATAAAGTACTTTTTTTTATTTTATAACATTTTAAGATGAAATTTCAACTTACAACTTTCACCTTAAAAACTTAAAACTAATCTACTTTTCATGTGTATTAAACAAATGACACCATAACTATCTAAAGATCATTAGTACATGTTAGAAAAGAACAGGCTTTGAGGGTCTGTGTTTCATGCAGATGAAGAGAATTTGACTATTTAACTTGTGAAAGGATTCTCTCTGGTAATTGTGAAAGGATCTTTCCAGGATGTATATATTTCACTGGATGTGCAGAAGCAGTTTCATGAGGCATATTTTAACACTGAATAGAGATACCTATAAAAATAAATGTTAAAGCTGCCATAGAAACTATTTCTGGGCTGTAAGTCCTGGGAATTGCAATGTCATTTCAGAGGGAAGCTCCAGAAGCTTCTCAAAGTGTACAAGGAACATTAGCAGGCTATATTTATCTTCCTTCTATAAAAATAACAGTAACTGTCTATGTATAATCAAGGTAATCTTTATATTTTATCTGCCAAGTTGTATGTTCATTTTTTCCCCAGACTGATCTGGACTCTGAATTAAAGGACTGTACATACTATGCATTCTGAAACATACAGATATTCCCAGCACATTTTATGAATTTTAGTGAATGACTTTCATTCATTAAAATTTAAACGAGCAGTGCACAATCAATCATGAAATAAAGAAAATACTAAACTGTAAATTTCAAGATGGAAATCAGTGGAGTCTGTGTACTTTAACTTCACATAGCTGCAGATGTTTTTTCAATTTGTGTAGGTCCAGNCTGGAAGTCTAGCAATATCTTCCTGGGACAGTAACTTTTCCTGTGAAATGCAAACACATATACACACACAGACATCTGATTANAGTACCTTAAGCAATGTTTGCCTTCATTGTTTGGCCATATGACCTTCATCTTCTAATATAATGAATGAATAACATTACTGATCAAACTTTTACTCTTCATGTATAGAAATCATATTCTTTACATGCCAGCCTATAGCATTTGATGTAAGTTTTCATCAGAACTTCATGAGTACAATGTCATTGAAATCAGCTTTTCATTTTATTTGTCTAATTCCAATTTCTTAGTTTCATTTACCCGTAGTAAGCTATTGATTTCTTTGACAGTAGCCACCAAGTTGCAGATTTAAAAATATTTCAGAAGCTGCTCCTAAATTTTTTATACCTTACTAATTGTCTATTTGTTATGTCTGATACAAACTATTGATAGACCTTTGCTGTTGTGACTGCAGCANAAGTGGATTATACTCAACACAGCTATATCTATCTGACTGATCACAGAAGCAGAACTGCCTTTGCAAGGACATCCACTATTGAATACAGAGGCTGCAATTTCATTCCTCTCATTAAGCAAACTGGCAAGGCTAAAGCTAGATCAGTTATCAATACATGTGTTGCAATCACACCTCTGGATTTCATTGCAAATTTAGCCTGTGGAACTGCATTTGTCTACAAAGAAATCCAATACAGGAGTGAAACAAGGTCTAAGAAAAAAATAACTAGAGTAAGGAAACTGCACTGGAAAATTAAGCTTTTGCAAAATCAACACTTACATAGCTGAAAAAAAATAAGGAGACTTGATTAAAATGAATCAAAATATTGAACTTCATTGACCACTAAAAATCTTGAAAGAACCAACNTTGCTGAAAGAAATAGTAAGTNTGGGGCTATTAATCCAATCTAATTGCATTACTTATGTTTTACTTGGAATTTTGTTTGTCTTCATACTAGTTTGTGTTCTTATCAGGGTCGTTGTGCTGGTTAACATGGAACCAAGTATTAACTCTCCTTTTTTTTACAGGTCAATAGACCATGTGGGAACTTGATCCTAATATGGCAGGTTGCCACTGTAGTGAAGAGGGTGAAGTAGCTTGTGAAAAAGAAAAGTATTGTCAGTAACAATCTTCCCTCACTTACAGGTAGCAGTTTGAACACTATTTTGAATGCATTCTTTCCATCACACATGGCCATGAGAGACAGGGTAGGAGTAAAGGTTTCTCATGTNTGTCCAAAAGTTTCCAGACAGACCTGCACATGGAATCTGGTGTAAATTCATTGGACAGGAAAACAATAAATATGCAAAAATTTCAAGTATTTCAGTATTTTCTTTTAGATATGCTCGCAGGCTCATCACTTTGAAACATTTGGCTGCTTTGAAAGACAATAAATAAATAAATAAATAAATAAATAAATAAATAAATAANTACAGTCTTTATTTTCTACAGTCATCTTCTTATCTTTAGAAAACTGTGAAGCGTCTTCTTGAACAGTACCAAAATTCATAAACTCTTGTGTCATCGCAAGTTTTGTATCTAAATTTTAGTCAGAATTAGTTTTTTGTCCTGGTATGCATATCATGGAATTTGAACAAACCATTATGTGTTGACAGATGTCCACATTTTTCCAGCTTCTTAATGTCTGTTTCAAAATACTACAATAGGAATTGCATTTATATGTGAGAAAATTATATCTTTTTATCATAATGTAAACAAATTTCATACTGCTTGTGGAAATGTGNAGATTAACCTGTAAAGATTTTGTAGTTCATTGAGCTAAATATGAATCATCTTTAGCTACACATTTGAAATTTTAGCAGAGTACTAGCTCTTTTCTTATGTTCTTCCCCATATTCTGATTCTTTTCTCTCACTCTTTCCTTGTTTGCATGCACCAAGCTGTTACTGCATACACCAAGTGCAGGTGCCTTGAAGTGGAGCCCTGGGCAGAGGGAGCCAAGGCAAGGGCCCATGAGCTGGTGCCAGCCTTTGTACAAAAAAGAGACCTGTGGTGTCAGCAGGAGACCATGACCCCAGATGTTGGTGCACTCTGGGCAAAAATTCCCAGGTTTTCCATTGTTCTGGGTCCCTCTCGAAGGCACCTAGCTTGAGCTTTTATAATATTTTATAATATTTTTAATAAAGCTGTTACTTTATTAATCCAAGTATTCAGCTGTACACCTACTTCCATTTTAGATTATGATCTTGAGTAAAATATTAACGGCNACAAGTCAGGTTATTGTCCTGGTTCCTTTCTGACATTTATACTTACATTATTAAAATAAATCCTTTTAAATTTAATTTTCACATTAGGTTAATCTTTTTTTNGGGGGGAAAGTTTACACAAGCACTTTTTTTTGCATTCAAAATCATATGGAATTCTTCAGTATTCCTGTAACTAGTCAATACCAGATATTCAAAGGTTAATATAAAATGAGGTCATCCACTGAATGGCAAGGCTGATATTAATTTATTTGTGTACTTATTGTCTACAAATCTTGTATCAGTTAATGCTGCTTTAAATAAATAGACATAGAAAATATACTTCAGCTTACAGTAAATGCTAGCCTGGGTCAAATAATATCAGTAAAAATGCATTTATATTAATATTTTGGTCACAACTTTATCTTAGNTTACAATGTAAGATGTAACCAAAAATATGTATTCTATTATCATCTTCTTAAGCTCTTAGAAGAGGTTGGGCAGTAATCTTTATCTCCTCCATGACTCATCCCTGATAACTTCCTCCAGGGAAATGGTCCCTCAAGGTCACTGCATGACTGATAAAATTACATCATCCCATTGTGAAATGCTTCTCCCAGGGGAAGGAACCAAGGGTTCCTGCCTGGGTATGATCTGAGGTTTGGAACCCCATGAGCACCCTTACCTACAGAGTTCCCAGTGGACAAGAGCTACATAACCCCAACTGGACCTTCGAGGAAGACCAGATGCTTCAATAGGGTCACCACTTCAACTGAACCACATCTGTCACTCCAAAAGGACTGCAGCCACCATGTAATCAGGCTGTTACCATCACCCTGACCAACAGGGTGTCAGGGTGTATTCTGACTCTGTCAGTTTAAACCAGAGTTTCTGTATTATTGCTCTTATTTTTAATCCTCCTATTAAATTGTAGTTCTGACTTGGAATCTCCCACTGGTTTGCTTTCAAACTAGTACAAATTTCCAGTTAGTTTCATTTATTTCTCNCTGTAATTCCATTGTATAATTAAAAACATTTTAGTCACCGTTGTACCCAAAAGTTGAATATACTTTCAGAACAAATATATCAGAAAGGGAAGGAATTGTTCCATGCACAGTGTAATGAAGTCAGACAAAATACTTTCCAAGACTTCCTGAAGTACACATCAATTCAAATCAGATTTTTGTTCTGACTCTGGCCACAAAATGTCAAAAAATTACTTCTCCAATAGAGCTTAATATAGCAATTAATTAGGGATGATAAACTCACAGAAAGTTTTTCCTAGAAAATTTTTTCCATGGTTGCACTGGATCAGGTGAATAAGATTCTGTATCTAGGCAGAAAAGAAGAGACAGATTGTAATTGCAGACCAATGTAATGGAAGGACCTTCTTTGCTGCAAACATAGGGACCCATGCTGTATAACATGAAGTTGATACTTGATTCAAGAAAACAGGTGAAGATATAAAGTAGATGGGAAGGAGATATTCATTTTCACACCTGCCTCTCCCACTGCAGCCCATGCCTCCTTCCCCATTTCCAAAAGAGAAAATAACAAGACAATTTAGCAACATTTTAACAGGAGGATTATTTTAAAGGGGAGAATTAAATCATAGAATCATAAAATGCTTTGGTTTGCAAGGGACCTAAGAGATCATCTTCTTCCAACCCACCTGCCATGGACAGGGACACCTTTGACTAGATCAGGTTGCTCATGGCCCCTTGTAGACTGGTCTTGAACACCTCCAGGGACAAATCATCCACAGCTTCCCTGGGCAGCCTGTTCCAGACCCTCACTATCCTTGCAGTAAAGAATTTTTTCCAAATACCTAAACTAAGCCTACTGTCTTTCAGATTGAATCCATTCCCTCTTGTCCTGTTGCTACNTGCTCTTGTACAAAAGTCTCCATCTTTCTTGTAGGCTCCCTTCAGGTCCTGGACAGTTTCAATTACCCCAAAGTCTTCTTTTCTCCAGGCTGAATAATCCCAATTCCATCAGCCTTTCCTCCATTCCTCTAAACATCCTGGTGTCCCTCCTCTGGACTCCCTCCACCAGTTCCATGTCCTTCCTGTGCTGGGACCCCAGGGCTGGGTGCAGGGTTCCAGCTGGGGTCTCACAGAGCAGAGCAGAGCAGAGGGGCAGAATCCCCTCCCTCCCCTGCTGCCCACGCTGCTCTGGATGCAGCCCAGGACACGTTTGGTTTCTGTGCTGGGAGTGCCCATGGCTGGGTCATGTCCAGTCTCTCACCCACAGCACCCCAAGTCCTTCTCACAGGGCTGCTCTGAGCTGTTCATCCCCAGCCTGGGCTGGGACTGGGGTTTACCTGACCCAGGTGCAGCACCTTGGGCTTGCTCTTGTAGGACTTCATGAGATTCACATGGACCCATGTTTTGAGCTTTGCCAGGTCCCTCTGGAAGGCATCCCATCCTTCAGGTCTGTCAACCATGCCATTCAGCTTGGTGTCATCCACAAATTTGCAGAAGGCACACTTAATCCTTCCATCTATATTGTTAATGAAGACATTAACATTTGCTCCAATAGGGACTTCTGAGGTTCCACTGTAAAAGAATTAGATTTTCACAATGAAGAATACATAATTCATGTGGTTTCATTTCCTGACTCTTTTCCCTATTCACAAATTTTAGCTTTATCTAATGGTAAGAAGTCGGAATTATTTCTGCCTGTTTCTTGCCAAGGGATTTTATAAAGCCCCTACATTTCAATCATTAAAAACTTTGCAGGTCAAACTTTTTGATTTTGTCTCCAGGCCAAGTACTGGCAAACTGTTAATTAAAACTGCAATTAAATAAATTGAGCTAGTATGTTTTGTCGTGGGAAGTAAACTTTAGAAATGTAATATCTTCAGTACATTAATTNTTCTAGCAGAATAATAATAGCCATTTTAAACTGTTTGATCCATGTAATATCAATGTTACTAAATTAGTTTTCTCTCTCAGAGTATATCAAATACATTTTCAAAAATCATTATGATCATCAAAATGCAAAGACACAAAAGAGAGAAAACAGACTATTCTTTAAAAATCTTAAAAAGTTGCTGCAGAACCTCTAGAATAATTTTTGGTTAAAGTTTGTTTATTAAAATTAATTTCTTGTGTTGGTAACAACACACCTCTTNAGTTGGGAAACATTCAAAATGCCAGTTGCATATATAATGGGGAACAAGATATTAGATTATTTGTGGCCTGACTTTGAAAATTTGTAGAAACTGTGATATTATATGAAGTTAACAATTACAAACAGAAATGTTAAAAACATAATTAAGTATGGTTTATTATAACCATTGATATTTGACTTATCTTTACAGAGAACATCTATTTGGTTATAGTCTATCATATACTATGGANGAAATAAATATTTAAGACAATAAATATTTAATAACAAGTATTTATGACAAACATTCCTTTATAGTTATGTAGTTATATTAACCTACTGCTAGTTTCAAGACTAATTGAAACTACCCTAAAAATATCTGTATTGTGTCACCACTAGTGAAAGCATCACAAACTAGGAAACAGGATTTTTGTCAGCTAAGCATATCAGCAGACTANGTCAGATATTCTCATTTTGTTAAAAAAAAAAAGATTGGCATATAAATTTGACAAATTAATTTGAGTAATTTTGAGTAATTTTCAAGACCAGCAAAGAATTATTGAGAGCTTTTTAACCAAGATGGGGTTTCATTGTATCAAACTCAACATTAGGAGTAACAAGGGAATTTATGGTCACAAGCACATTTGAACAGATGGCTGGTGGTACTTGTACCAGCACTCCAGCCCTGAAGAGAAGCAAGGACTCTAGACTAAACAAACATCAACAGAGCTCACCCAGTATAAAGAGAGAAAAAACCTTAAGTTCAAGGCACTCACATGTAAAAATGATTTAACAACTCACTTAATGATTTCATACNTCTATTTCCAGCAGTTTCTAGGGTGTGTTGGACCAAACAGCTTACAGATTTCTTTTTGTTTGACCAAATTCCTACAGATTTTCAGANTGCACAAATAAAATTAACAAAAAGAATCAAATTGTATTTAGATCAAAAGGCAAATGATCCATTAATAGCAATAGTGATTTTAACATTAGGAACAATTGACACAGGTGATCAGGGAGACAGTGAAGAGTATTACTCAGCTATGTCTCTTACAAATGAGAAAGAATTGGTNAAGTCAGTTTTGGCTGTTGCAATCACAAAATTCTGGAGTCTGAAATACTGAGAAAAGGGAAGAAGATAAACAATAGAATCACAACCCAGGATTTCAGCTGAAAGGATTTTGGCTTCTCCAGGGACCTCCTTNTAAGTATACCATGGAATATGGTCTTGGAGAGAAGACTCTCTGTGGAGAGCATTTAAACAAACTGTGACTTAATCAAATCCGTGAGACCCAATGAGAAATACCTACAAGTACCAAAGATGTTTTTCAAGGACATTTTGAGGTTACTGAAAATTCTCTTGAAACACTGTAGAGATTAGGATAGATTTCTAAGGACCTGATGATAGAAATATCTCTA
>OAMK01002715.1:756447-797223 GCA_900205225.1 Saxicola maurus maurus
AGCTTTCAGAGAGTGTGCTGGAAATGATCTCCAGAGGTGCCATCCAACCTCAGCCATTCTGTGGATGTCTAGCTGCCCATATCGGGAGCTGGTTGATCCTGAGTATTGAACTGAGTATTTCTGAGTATTTCTGAAGTATCTTTTTTGNTGTTAAATTCTATACATTCTTTCCTCCAGGATAAGTGCGACTTAAAGCCATGGGACCGTGATGTTTTAGTGTCCTCAGCACTGTATACATATTTTTAAAGGGANTTTGTATCTTCAGAGAGAGAAAAGTGTTTATAGATGGCAATATTAAGAAAATGCTGATTAGCATTTACCTCTTAACATAAATTGCAGTTTGTCTTTTCTCACTCTTAATTTTAATATATGAATCTTTATGAATTTTAAATCCATGTAGATTAGATACTTTGCATACCTGAGACCTGTCCTTCATGGAACCTTATGACTCAATATAAGAAAAAAGACTAGAAGTGAAAAAATTAAATTGAATTTTCCAAGCCATGTCACTGCCTTACTGCATAGTGCCACCTTATGGCAAATGCAATCATTTTGGACAGCTTAAATTTTATTTGAAGCTCCTATAGTGATTATAACTGCAGAAGAAGAATAGAAATAGGGAAGAAAATAACATGTAGAACCTATATTCTGACATTTAAGACAATGACGATTTTCCTTTAATATGTACTCTGTTTAAAAACCACATAATCCTACTTTTTCCTAATTTTTTGCCCTGTTCCAATCCCTCAAATGTTTTCAATGGCAAATTCAAGGAAGCACTCTGTTTAAACACTGGTACTCCCATGAAGGCTGATACCCATTGAGTAACCACTAAATAACCCATAAAAGTTTCTGCAGATATTCAGTAACATCTGTGTAATTAACTTTCTTTAGAGAGAGGTACATTCTATTGGAAGCTCCTACAGAATAACATTTCTGTGCTAGATTATTCCCTGGATTTTTTTGTGCCACTGATCATACACATGCATTTCTAGCTCCTCTAGAGACCTTTCCAGGTCTCATTTGGAATAGCAATACAGATATACAACGNTTTTCTATTTGGTTTTCCTTGGCATGTACTCTCACCTCAGGCTATATCTTAGGGTTTAACCAAGTTAAGATCCTCCAAAGTCGTGATATCTAAATGGTAAAAGGGAGACCTAAATCCGCAGGGCATTGTTTCAAAAACAATTCTTAGCATAGATTAATTTGGCAAGAGTCTGAACACCCCCCTTTGCATTGTGCAGGTAAATACAAAAAAATACTTTTCTCCTGCAATCTTACTCATATCCACCTTATTATATTCCCAGAAAGACTCTCCAACTACAAGAACTTGTGGCTTCTTTTGTAAGTTTCTGAGAGACATAACCCACAGCCACCTGAATGGAATTATTGAGGATAGCACCACCTAACAGATTATAGAAAGAAACAGGCAAGATACACCAAAAATGCAATCACCTCTCAAAAAAGGTGAGGCTTGTGACTTTCTTTAGGAGCTTATAACCAGTTTTGGTAGTTCAGAAAATAGCCAGTAATTTGCTGAACTCTGGGAATATTTTTCTTCAATATTAAGCAATATAATGTCACAAATGAGAGAGGGTGTGAAGACAAAGAGACACCTAAAAACAAACATACTGGCACTGCTTGCTTTTAGAGTCATGTTGAGCTGTAGGTGTTTTAGTACTGCATTAATTTTTAAACATCTGTGGTTTCCAAGTTTTGGTTTGGGTTTTTTGTTTTTGGGGGGTTATTTTTTTGTTTGTTTATTCCTTTGTTTGTTTATTCCTTTGTTTGTTTCTTTGTTTTATAAAAATGTGTTTATATTCAAGATGAATGGACAATAGACAAAATGAGTTCTCCTAAGCTCAGTTAACAGCAGACAGGATTTAAATGAAATGTGTTCTTAATATCTAGATTAAATTTCAATATATTTATTAAATCATTTTCTTCTTCAACATTTTAGGATGCACATCAAATGCAAATCAATAACCCCTCCATTTTACCTGAAATATAGATGTGTCTCACATCCAAGGTGGTCAAGTATAAGAGGTGGTTGCTTGGATGCTGTGGTATCTCCTTCCCTGAAAAAGGCTCAGAATGGGACCCAACAGGGCTCTGTGAAGTCTCCAATGCACTCTGCACAGGAGATTGGTGACCTCTGGAGGTTCCTTCCAAACAAAGGTATTCTCTGACTCCACATGCTATGCAAATTACATACATTAAATTGATACTCTGTGTCAGCAGGGCCAGGGACATTTATTACTTATCAAATGTTCATGATAAAAAGAACAAAGGTCACATTTTTTTCAGAAAAAGATACCTTANCCTTAAAATATTGCTACTCTATATGATATTCAGTCTCAAGTTCAAGGTCCCAAGAGCTCAGTTATAAGTTTTCCAGGTATTTTGCTGGAGACAATATATGTTTCAACTCAAAACTTATGAACAAATAATTTCATGATGTTCAGCAAACTGGGAATTAAAAGGTTTATGGGTAAATTATCACTTTTTCATCTCAGGCTCTACACTGTCTTCNAAAAAGAAGGGGTAAGTCAAATATTCTGATAGTAAGTGACAGCCAGAGACCTTTTCAAAAAGATACCTTTTCCCTTATTGGCCACTGTAACATTGNCAAAAGTGGCCAGTCCCTCCATGATTCAGTTTGGCATTTCTTATCAACAGTAGCAGACATGCTTATATGTGTTAATAGCATTGAGCTTTCTCATTAAAACTTTGCCTTGTTCCTTAATCCCATAAAATGATCAGAATGCCAGCAATACTACTATATATTAACTAAAGTATTTTTGGAGTGTGCAGCAAAACCCCAAACCACATATTAAAATGTCTGATTCTGTGAACTTGAAAATCCATACTTTAAATATTTGGTTTCTATTGCCAGATTTCTAATGAATTTTTCATTTTTGTTTAAATATCCTGACCCATTCTGCACAAGCAGTTCTAGCAGCTGTTGCAGCAAAATGTACTTTGGTTGGGATGATCAGAAAATAATAGAAAATAAAATTCTCTTTCTGTGAAAATTCTAGATAATTAAGAAANTATTCCAGTCTTTATTAGGAGAAAGTAAATATTTCAATAGTTCTAATTTTATAAAAAAATAAAAAAAAAACTTTACTGAAACATATGCAATAAATACTAATCAAAGTACATTGCATTTGTTTAGAATGTGTGAAATTAAAATTACTCTCAAATCATGCCATCAATATAAACCTTGCCTTCTGATATTCAAAATCTACCCTAAACATTAGACCACAATTATGATTCAGGGTCCTTTTTGCTGTCAGAATGGTTCTAAGTAAAATCATTACTACTGGAATGGATAAGTGTTTTCATCATCATACATAAACCCAACTTCCATTTCACTGTCTGCTGTTCTCAAAGATGTGTGTGTGTTGGGCTGGTTGGATTTTGAATGCTTTAAATGTAAATAGAAACAGGTATCTGCTTCCTCTACTGTCTGGCCAAGGACCTTTTCAGTGTAAAAGGGAAAATAAGTAGGAAGACATAAACAGGAACATACTGAGCCCCAAATGTGATCAACAAATGATAAAACAGACAAAAAGACCAAATATCATCATTTGTAGCATTGGTAAGGGTACTGGAACATGGGAGATTTCATTTCAGGAGCATAACCCAGACTGAGCANCTAAACAAAGGAGATGGCAAAGAAAAGGGAGAAGCCATGGATAAACTATGCAGACACAAAAAAGTGAGAGGTAAATATAATGGAGACAAAGGCAAGAAGCAAACCNGTTCAGTACACTGACTGGTAGGCTGCCAAGGAACTGCAGCAAAGAGNGGCTTTGCAGACAAGGATGCAAACCTGGGGATCCAGAAGTTTGGGAGGCCAGCAGGACTGTGCAAACTGATGGAGAAATGTGCAGGAGAAAAGGACAGGGGAGGAAAACAGTGGAGGTAGGCAGGAACAGGTGTAAAATGTCTTGGTCAGCATGCCCATCTCCTTTCTGTGTCTGTGTGTGCTGCAGGGACTGAGTGGTCCTGGCTGTGTAAGCAGATGTGCCTCCAACAGCTGGAGTTAGCTGGGGCTGTGGGTGCACCTGGCTCGTGGTGCCAGCTCCTGAGCAAGAGACATCTCAAGGTCTGACACTGGGATCAGAACAGAGTGCATCCAAAAACTATCCTGAAAGAGGAGCTAGGGTGCATGAGGCCACTGAGGAGCTCCAGAATAGGCAGCTGGAGAAGAAACTGCCGTCACAATCCATATGACTGAATACTTCTCTGGTTTTTGGGTATTTTGTGGTGGAGTACANTCACTAATTTAGAGCATGGCTATTAAGGATAATGCAATACACAGTGTGAGCTAGAGCAGGAATTAACTATTAGCATGAAGGTGTTCTTAAAGACCATTATTTAAAGAAAGCTTTTCTTGTAAGTCTTAAAGTTGACATTCTTCAGTCCTCTTAACACACTTATTATTACTTGTCTCTGATGCATACCAGCAGGAATGCAAACAAATATATGTATAGATTCACAACATGCAGCAATGTTTCAACTGCTGAAGAAAACATATGCTTGCTGGAAATGAGAAAAAGCTACATGGGAAAAAGATTAAGCTTGATTCACTCTGTTTGGCAGATACAGGTTTTNCTTCTCTTCTAAAAAAACCTGACCTTCCTAACCAACCAGCTGTTGGCTAGAACATTTCAACCACACAGATTAAAAACAGTGCAGTGAAACCCATCACAAAGGTTACAGCCATTATTTTTCTAGAATTAATTAGGCATTCTTCCTAAGCTAATGATATAGAGGCTAACATTTACAGTCACTGTACTTGCATCTTTTGATCTTTCTATCAAAAATAGCTTTATCCTGTGCCATTTCTGTAGACTACAACAATGTTGCTACAGTTGCATTGTTGAGATGCTCTAAGAACCGCTTGTCCTCTCTGCACAATTTTTAACCCTGTCACTTGGCAACAACTTTCTCTACTCTCTGATAAAAAGTATTTAATTATCATAAACCTCTTCTTCTTAAGCAGGCAAAGTGCTAGGATTAGCTGTTCCAGGATTTTGTCTGCTCACTAGTTGTCATGAGTGTAAAAGTTACATAATCTCTCTAAAATTTCATTTGTTAAAAGACCCCCACCGTTTTACTGCAAGTATTAAAAGTAAACCCTCTTCTGAGGATAAGTCTGAGATTAAACTGCAGGTTATATCCACAATTTTGTCTTGCTAGTTTTAATTTAGCTACATTATGTTGCTGACTGGCTCTGGTGGCTGTACAGAAAAGATTAGTATGCTCAGAAGTGCATACAACTTTGTAAAAAATAAATACATTCCTTGTATGAACCATTTGCATTAATGGTTGAAGACAGCATAGTAGATAGAAACAAGACCAAAAAAAAACCAATAGTAGTCACTAGTAATTTTCTGAACTTCAGTTTCCTGGTAAATGCAATGCACAAAAATGAAAAATTATATTCAATGAAGATGCAACATATAGGATGGGGCAACATGAAATTATACTGTTACCAGGAATTGCTTCGGGTTATATTCTGAATCAAATCAGTTCTANGCTTCTAGGAGAGTAAATTAGTTTAGTTACTATACTACCCAGGGAAAGAATGTAGTGCATGTTATACCAGATAGTCAGGTCTCTGAATACACACTGTGGATACAGCTAAGCCTAGCACCCTCTTACAANCTATTAGAAAAAAAAATCTGCTACTTTGAAATACAATGAGAAAGGTGTTTGCTTTCCTTTTAAAATGAAGGACGTTTTTCCTTTTCAAATGTATTTTNTACTGTATATTCCAAAACTTCTCTCCAAGACATCACCATTGCTCTCCTTATTTCTTACTACTGTCTACTAAAATATTGAGTTGTGATACACTCATTTCTTATACCTGAGGCTATTCTACTTCTTTTTCTGCTTCATATAACTTAGTGTGGATAGCAGTGTCGACCTGAGATGGCTCTTTTATCTTACTGGCCAGTACACTTATTGAATTTAAAAACCCAATCCTATACCAGCTGTGTATACCTGCTGTGACTATAACAGCATGCTTTATCTGAGCTTTATAATCCTTCTCTAATAAGTTTGACAGAAAAAGATGTTAACAAAGTAAAACAAGTGGGGACTAAATAACTCATTAAAATATTTTCTCATTATAACCCACCTGTAGATATAATTAAAACCAATTATTACAAAGCATCCAAATAACAGTACAATATTTCTTTCAGAATATTTTCTCTGGACAGAGATCAATAGTAAATACCAAGTTAATAATTACTAAGTCTGTATTTTTGCTTGCTGAGGAATTCATTGCAACAGCATTCTTAATTCCACAGAAGTGTTCTGTGGCATTCTTTCACTGTTAGCCTGTTCATGAGCCTTTTTTAACTGCTGCCTGAAGTTTCCCCAAGGAAAACACAAATCCCATCATTCCTAATACAGTTCTGTTGCCTCAGGGTGTAAAAAAAAATACCTATGTCTCTGATTCCCATGTCAGAGCTGCTAACACTGTATTCATTTGCATCCTTGAGACAGCCTAAACTTTGTTCACTTTAGACATTTATAACACAAATTCCCATTGGTCTTATCAGTTCAGCTGAATTATTGTTAATTGAACTCTTGGTAGGTGTTTTGGAGGATAGTAGACACTACTCTGTATTAGAAGCCTTACAGCCACTTCAGGGTGAGCTGAAGCAGTACTAGCTCTGAAGAAGCTTTCTGCAGTAGCTGTGTACACCTAAGGATTCAGAAAGGTTATGTCTGGTTCTAAGCTCAAGATGGTGTTTCATTAGATTCAGCAAACTTTTAATTTTTTTTTCCTGCTATAAAATACAGTTGACTTGCACTGGAAATAAAATTCTGCACTAAAGGCAAGTGCCTGAGTAAGCAGGAGAGGAATGTAGATGGACACTAGGATGTTTCCCAATTGCTACCAAAGTATGCAGCTGAGATTATGACTGATCATTTCAAGATTCTCCAGAGGAGCAATACCTAAGAGGTCCCCACATGGAGTGAAGATAAACTGGTTTCTTGTATAAAAATGTTATTAGGAAACTCACTTTGCCACACTATTTATCATCTTGATGGAAATGACTTTTCTGTCTGCTCTGTGNACCAATAAAACCAGGGGACATGCAGACATGGAAAAACAATATAAGATAACAACTTTCTGTATCCCAGTATTTGAAGAAAAATGACTAAACACTCAGTTTTCAATTTTAGAATGCCCAGCTAGCGCTGCCTAATTAATTTAAGTGCAATGCTCTACCTAGATTTCTTCCTAAGCTGAAAATAGGGTTTGCCTCTTGTGTTCTAGTGCCTCACCTCCACCACAGGTTTCGTGAAAAACATGGTGATTGCAACCATTTAACCTACAAAACTAATGATAAAANACATTATACAGGACTGCACATTTTATTGATCTTGTATAGATTACTGTAGAATTACTATAAATCTGTATAGAAAAGCTATATAATCTTTATTCTCAGGTCTGGAGTGGATTTTTTGTAATCATGAAATTTGGGGATAAGTAGGATGCAGTGGAAGTGAAGTATGTAAGGAACACCATTTACAATCTTCTGTCTTTCTCCTCCAAACAATTTTTCTACTTTTAAGTCTACTATATGGAATAAATAAAATTATATTATCAGGAGTTATTGTGAATCTTACTGTGCTAAGTCATATGCTAACTATGCTATTATTGCTTGCTGTGAGAAGAAAGCCCACTCCTCAGCTAAAATTTAAAGAAAATTTAATAAGGGAAAACAGGGGACAAAGTAAATAAAACAAAAGAAGGAGCGCTGGGTGCTTAGCTGTAGCCAGAGGCACACCAGTCAACCCCGGGTATTGCATCAGCCAACTACATGTTCAAAAATGGTCGTACATATTCAAGCATTTTCACTTATTTCTTCCTTCCCCAGGCCTTTTCAGAGCATGTGCAGGGGTCCCAGGAGTGGTAATTTGTTACTTTTCAATACATTCAACAGGTTTCTATTCCTTTATTGATTAAATGTTAGTATTACAACAACTCTTCACCAGGATTGGTATCACAACAAAACATTCACATTAAAATAACTCTAAATTTTAGTAAAACTTCTCTTACAGAAGTCAGCATTGTGGAACACATATTTTACATTCTAACAATCCATCGCCACTGCTCCCGATCCCGCCCCACAGCGCCCCCTGCAGCCGCGGGGAAATCACCGCCCCCCCCCTGCCCGCCGGGAGCCCGCAGCGCCCCTGCTGGCCGTGCCTAGAACTGCACCCGGGGGAAAGTGCCCGCGGCCCAGGGGAACCGTGCCTGGGTTCTGCTCTGGCTGTGTTAATGCTGCAGNTGTTGCTGTTGGTTTGTTTGTTTATTACACATGCTAGTAAAGAACTGTTATTCCTATTCTCATGTCTTTGCCTCAGAGCCCCTTAATTTCAAAATTATAATCAGGGGGAGGGGTTTTACATTTTCCATTCCAAAGGAGGCTCGTGCCTTCCTTAGCAGANGCCTGTTTCAAACTAAGACACAGTCTTCAAACAATTAAGACATATTAATTTGCTAAGAATAAATATAGTAGCAACATTTTATTTCAATTATCAAAATTTCTTTGAAGAGCTCCATTGTAAGGTGTCTCATGGCCATTACAATCCAGTCATTGACTACAATAAATCAGAGGTAAATACTTTTAACAGAGAATGTCATCATAGACCAGAAAATTAATAGAAAAATCATTGATGTTCTGCACTGTCTCCTCCCTGCCCCCTGGTCAATATTTAAGAGTGACCCTTTTCTTTATTTGGACTTGAATCTGAAGAAGGATTAACCATAATGAATGGCAATAATCTTTTCCCAGCCTCTAACAGGCACAGGTACGTGAACATGAGACTACTCAATAACTTGTCTCTGCTCTTCAACACGGGCAGTCACCTTGTGTAACAAAAAGAGCTTGTGGCACATGTAGAAATCTGCATTTTCATGGACAAACTTACTTCTGTTTGACTCAAAAGGAGAGTTTTTTCACAATCATTAGGGAAGGCTTAGGGTGCAGGGATGAATATTGGAACAACACAAGTGTCTCCTACTTTCTCATCCCAATCTATTTCTTCAAAAAGCTGTTGTTTTAGCTTTTCCTGTATGAGGAGTATGGTATGCACAGTATAAATCTTTAGAATCAATGTTAAATAGGACATAAAATTATATTATATCTGTATAATTTACACATTAAAAAGAAAACAATCTTAAATTTGTCTTATAGAAATGTGGATGAAACCAAATATGTCTAAAATNAAATGATATGTAGATTGCTTCTTTTCTTAATTGTTTAATCTGTTTAGCCTCTGCTCTCACACCTGAATCCGTAATACAGAACATAAATCTAGATAACACTGGACATGAGCTAGTATGAATATTTCCACTCCATGTGGAACTGTTAATCTGAAAATAAATTTTAAATATTCCTAAATAAGTTTATTCTAGCTATGTTAGAACTTTATCATATAGAGTGGGGTTTTTTGGAAATAGACACTGCCATAAATTAGTGCAACTGTGGAAAGAAGTTGCTATGAGGAACTGCATAATGGATGATTATTTACAATAAGAAACCAGACCTAATCTGAAACATTCATTATTTTCTACATTTAAAAAGTATATGAAAACAAACTCAAATGGTAAAAACACAAGAAAATCGTGTCTTCACAAAAAAAAACAGGAATAGTTTCCATTCGTTCTTTACAAAAGAACAGTTTGCATTCTTCCACTTNTGTAATTTTAAACATTCATATAAAAATATATTAGAGAAATTCTGTCTTCCTTATTAATTTTCTTTGGATAAGCTGGATTTTTTTCACCCTTATTTCATGGTATAAAATTTTTAATTGCTTTTTTAGATAAATTTTTCATTCTCTACTGGAAAGAAAGAGTGCCCAAGTGCTTATAATAGCAACTCAAGATCAGCATTTAAATTATGTTCTCAGTTGGACTGAAGTGATTTTATTCAAGCACAATAATTTTCAGATTCCAGCCCTTACCTCTCTGCATGTTGCCTTGAAAATTAACTGCACTTATGCAGTACTTTTACAGGCAAAAATCCTGTAGTCTCTATAGCAGAAGAGAACTAGCAATCCTAGTGACTAATCACACTGCACTGCTGTGTGCTCCATACTTCACAGAACCTAAACTTGTCAGAGATTAACATCAGAGTAAAACATTTGACACACTGTCCAAGAGCTTCTGACACATCTTTGCTGTGACCATACAAGAACTGAGAGAGGTCAGATTTCTCAAGCTGAGAGAACTGCAGGCAGTCAGGTGAGAGTACCCTGTAAAGGTTTTCTAGCCNGTTATGAGCTTTAAAACTTACAGGTGTAATATTTTTTTTTCCCCAATTTTTTTATTGTATTTAAATCTGATCCATACAAATACAGAATATTTTAACATGGTNTTGGCATAAGAAATGTTTTAGGTACACAACCACTCATGATATCACCTGTTTGTCTAATTATGATATGCACTTAAGCCAGTTTCATCAATAGTAGACTCTGGTGAGACTGTTTTTAATGTCTGATAAAGTGTTGTATAAAGCTTGATATATTCTTTCCTATGATAGATATGCTGTCTCTGCTTCAATATTTTTTTCTCATGTTACATTAAAATCCCATTTCTTTATNAATCAATTTATAGATGCATTGGATTTAAGTTTCTTGTTTTCCCCATCTAATTTATATCAAATTTCTTAACATAAAAGTGTAGAANAATTTTCCAAAAGGGCCTTAAAACAAGGGATAGTGCCTTCTATACCATGAAAAACGTTTTCATTATTTTAGTCTGGTAACTTGTTATTCAAAATCATGTTATATCTGGATAAGATTCTATTCCACTCACTCCATATGAAAATTTCAGAATAAAATAAATTAAAACCAAGGGAAAAGAAAAAAAAAGGAAGTTGNTGATAAGGGTACATTCTTTCATGTACAGGAGCAGCAGCAGCCACAGCAGTGGCAGCTGAGTTAAGTCCAGGGGTAACTGCTGGATCTGTAATNTGTACAGGGGGATTCTTGAACTGACAGATACCCAATCAGATGCTCAAAGCCATATGAGGACACAGAAGTTCTTGCAAGCAAATCAGGCATGGAGAGGGTGTTGTCAGCAACACCGTGCAGGAGATTTAAACAACTCTGGGGAGCAGAAACAAGCCAAACCACAGCAAACAGGGTGGGCAAACAGGACATGGCACATCACAAGGACATGGTGCAGCATTTTGCAAGGCAGCTCATGCAGGGACCTCGCAAAGGTAGGGCACACTGCTCCANCTGGAATCTGAGGAGAATGTGAGGAGTCACCACCCACCCAGCTGGAACAGGATAATGATGCTTTCCACTTGGTCAAAAGTCTCCACCAGGTAGAACACAGCAACGCAGATGGATCTGCCAAATCAGCATGGAGCTGTCCTGGTCTCAGAGTGCAGTGAGTGCAGAGGTTGTCACAGATGCTAGAGGATAGTGAAGACAATTTCTGTTTTGGTGTGAGCAGGTGGACAACCTATTCAGCTTGGGGTCAGCGCTCAGAAAGGTCAAGCAGATCAGGAGATGTAAGAGAAGTGTTCCACTGAACTGTAGTGGGTGTGGCCCTTTGAAGGACCTCCAGCAACAGGTGGAGCTGCAGGAAGCAATCAAAAGACAAGGATACCACAGAGGCTGAGAAGGAGAGCTGGTTCCAAGCCCAGTAGTAGGGGAACAACGTCCCACTAAGGGAAAGCCAATAATTTATCTCCTGGAACACATGGAAGGAAAGGACAGCATTCACACCTGGCACTGGGAAGAAGTGGGGTGAAAAAATCCCAACAGAACAACAAAAGGAAGAGGAAATTAATTAATTAGAAGAAGAGATTTTTTTTAAAAAAAAATTGACATTCCCACTAAACTGAGCATTTCCACTAAGCTGGGCATCCCCACTCAGAACTACATCATAGCTCTACAGGCTAATGAGACAACATCCTTCAAGAAGAAACAGCCAGAGAAAACTGCAACAGTCCAATCTGCTCCACAAATAAAGAAATTAACAACTAGTTCTAACAAGTANAGGCAGTGGATGATAGTAGTGGGTGCCTCTACTGTAAGAGACACAGAGGCAATTGCCTATTTGCCTGGCACACTTTAAAGAAAAGTGTTCTACCTTCCAGGAACTCAGATCAGGGATATTACTGAGAAGTTGTTTAGATTAGTAAAATGCACTGACTGTTACCCACTATTGTTTTTCCATGTGGGCACAGGGAATACAGCTGATAACAGTCTGAGGAGCACTGAGACACAGAGCCCTGGGAGATGTGGAAAAGGGCTCTGGGGGTCAAGTAGTTCTTTTGTCAGTTCTCCAGGTCAAAGGAGAGGAAATGACCAGTTGAATTTGGCAGGTTAATAAACAGAATAATGGGGGTAGTCAAGATTTCAGTCACTCAGACAATGGAACTTTGGCAAGCCTGGTTTACTGCGGGCTGAGAGGCTTTGTCAGAAAAAGAAGGAGAAAAGTATATTGGTCAGGGATTTCCCAGACTAGTCAAGGGAGCTTTGAACTATATTTGTAGATGAAGGGAGGCACCTATCCATTCCAATCCTATGAGCTGGATGCCTGTAATGGGTGTCCAGAACTGTACAAATGCATTCCAGATACTCCAGCCAGTGAGCCAGTTTTATTCAGCACCTGGCTCAGATGCCTCTACACAAACACATGTAGTATGGGGAAAAAACAAGAGCAGCTAGAGATGTACACACACCTACATGGATACAGGGTGGTGAAATTCGAGATCATAAGTGCTGTGAGGAGGGCATGCAACAAGCTCACTACCCCAGAATTCAGGAGAGCACATTTTGGCCTCATCATGGACCCCCTCAGCAAAGTCCTACAGGATAGAGCCCTGGAAGACAGAGGGGCCCACGAATGCTGTCTGATATTCAAGGATTACCTCCTCCAGGCTCAAGAGCAATTCATCCCAACAAGAGTGAAATGAGTCAAAAAATGTCGAGACCTCACAGATGGCAAAGAAGCTTCTGAGAAAACTCAGAGCAAAATAAAAGAAGCTTTCAGAAGAATTAATTTCTTTAGCCATGGAAGAAAGGAAAGACAAAAAGCACAACATACAACAACCATCTTTATATTTTTCTTTTCAAAGTAATTTCATTTTTTCCAATTAGTTTTGAATTCAGGATCTCCATGACTTCCCAAGAAAAACCAAATGGAGTTTTTAACTGGAAGCTAATATTATAAAAACAGATGTTTGTTTGCTTGCATATGGATATCTAGAAGAAAATCATGTTGTCAAATGAATGAGGACAGAATTAAATGAAAATATGTATTTCAGAAGAGTATTTACATTTGATGAATTTAATTTGCTGACCTGAGACAAGCCCTGGATCTTTATCTTGGTCAGTAAAAGTTTCTTAGGGTCTTCAGGGATGGTTTTGCATTGATCATTCTCAGTGGTAGTCACTGGCAGAAGANAAGGAAAATACTGTCATATTTCTCCATTCTATAAAAGCATAGAAGAAAATGTAACTTTTACAGACATGTCTGAAAAGCTGGACTTATTTGACTAAGGACTTAGCTGCCTTAGTTGGACTTAGCAAGTTAAGTTAACATTAAAAACAGCTATGTGTCTCTCAGTCTACNTGGAAAATATATATAAATACAATTCAAAGAAAAAAAAAGAAAAGCAGGATTTTTTTTTTTTTTTGGTACATAGAGTAAAGAAAAACAATGGATAAATTTTTTTATCTTTCTACAATTCACAAATTAGTTTTATTTTTGTAGCTGTATCGCAAATTGTTTCAGCCAGTCTCATCTATGGTAGCAGTTTAGCAAAGGTAAGTATTTAATACTAGCAATTTATTCTCTAATTAATTTCTTAAGTTACCTTTTGAGAAAGGCTTGCTTCTACATAACACTTGAGAAACCACTCTGAACTGCCAGAAGCAACTCTGCTCCTTAATTTTGGTTTACATTACTTACAAATGAAAAGGTTGAAGGNTTCAAATATATTCCTGTTTAGTAAGTTTAATAGTGAACCCCAGGGTTCTTAATTAATGAATTCCACAGGGCTTGTGTGCACAGGATGCTTTTTTGGTTGATATTATATCTCTAAAATATGAGAAATGTGTATGTTCTTTCCTAAAAGAGCACAGGGGAGCAGTGCTTTTAGAGGAAATCTGCCTGCTAAGGTATTTCATGTGATTTTTTGCTTTCTCTCAGTATAATCTTCCTTGAAAGTATTACAGAGCTCTATGCAGACTGGCTCCACAGAAAGAACAAATGGAATTTTCTGTCACAATATAGAGCATTTGGTTAATAAAGGGAGNTGGAGATGAGACCCCCAGCATGTCTAAAATAGTAAACACCAAGAATACCCAAATCAGCATAGCTTTTAGATATACAAATGGAATGTTTTCTGTGCCCATTTTTCTTAAGAGAAAAGCAAAAAAAAAAAAAAAATCCCAAACAAATAAACAAACTGCAGCACTGAATTTACAACACCTTTTGGGAATATTTTCAGTTAGCCTCAGCAATTTTTAGCTGACTGACAAATCTTTCCATACTTCAGCATTATGATACTTTCTGCTGTTCCTTCTAGTCCANCAGTTCTCCACTGTGATTTGCATCGTGTCTAATTGTATCCTTTTCAAGAGTGTAACACANCCCATCCTCTGTAATGCACAGAGAAAAACCCAGTTGGATGTAAGAGTAAGAAACAGGAAGAGTCTGTGTGTTTCTCTCTTTTTCACAGAAGGAAGAACTTAAATATTCACTTATTCTCAATACCTTCTTAGATTTTGTGTTGTGTTTCAATTTGAGTTTACATCTGCATTCCATTAAATGTAAAGCTACTGGAAAACATTACCTTCCTTGCTCATTGGTTATTGTCTGCACTACAGTTGTATGTGCAATAGGGACAGGAACAAGTTTGATCTATTAACAGCTCTTTTTTTGCAGGAATTTTAATTTGTATGGAAAATAACATACTTCTGGCTAAAGAGAGTTATTATAAATAAGACATTTATTTCTGTTTCAACCATTTACCTGTTACTTCTAAGAATTATTTTTAATTTTTCAGAGCTNTATGATCTCTGTTGCTACTTTCAATGTGAAGGTTCTTCAGTTCTAACTCAGAAATCTTATCTCTTGCCTTTTCCTTCCACTCTTCAATTGACAGAACAGTAGAAATTCTGAGCTTGATATCTTTTCTCATTGTTTGTACAGGCAACTTCCAGATGAAGAAGTGTAAGAAGAAGTGTTTTTTTTGNTTTTTTTTAACCTGAANATTAATGTTTTGCCCATATGTTTAAGGATTACGAGACTTGTAGAATACAAGGAAAAGTAGCCCAATTACCTGCTTGTGATAGATAGCATATGTATAGAATCACNTTCTGTCAGTAACATTGCTGTTCTTAGAGTTTATATTTTATTTTCCTCCAAGCAGAATCCAGTGCTCACACCCAAAGTCAGACATTTCTCCACAACTATGTTTCAAAAGGGTAAGTCACAATACCAAAATATATGTGAAGGGTTTAAAAACACTTGAAATTTTGAAATACACTGAAATGGTTATTTTAGGTTTGTTTCTGAATTTCTGCTTAAAGAATTCACACAAAGCCTCTTTTGGAAGTTTTTACCACAATACTCAGGGAATGGAAATTATTTTCAATAAAAANCAAACCTTTGTATAAATGCAGAGTTTTTTGGACCTGAATTAAATATCAAAAGGATTGTGTAATAGAAAAATAAAATTGAAAGACACAGGAGGCCTAGGATTTCTTGAGTTTGTTAGGATCTTTTGCACATTTAGATCTTTTACTTTACATTAGTTGACAAATTAGTAATTTTACCTGTTCTGACCATCCTTCTGAAATAATCCAACTCGGCTGTATACTACAAAATCCATACAAGAGGACCACTTCTTATTTAATAGAGTAAAAAAGTTGCTAATATCAACACCAGTAAAGCAAATGTACTTAAGAAAAATAATCAGTAGTAGATTTTTTGGTTTTTCAGTACTTTAACTCACAGATCAGTCAAACCAGCTCCTTGCTTTTAGAAAATAATTTTTCCAATTTCATATTGCTCACATGCTATATCATCCAGAAAAAATATGTTAAAAATCCACTTATTGCTGCAGTAAAATATAGCACCATGGTAAAGTTGCTTTCTTGATGACTTTTTTTGCAAGTGAAAACACTATTTCAATATTCTCCTTCTCATTAACTCATTAATTAAACATGACTTCTACAGAAGAATATATGGAGCAACTTATAGCTCTTTTTCATTATTTTCAAAGTATCAATCATTTAATGTGTATATGGAAAAAGGATAAAACATCTGCTTAAAATTACTTCTTAGTAAAACTTATTTACTAGTTGCCTTTTGTCACTGATTTCAGTAGTGAATTTCCCCCTATTTTTGACACATTTGNTAAGCTTTCAAAAAGTCATTAATAAATAATAATTCTTTTGCTACCTTCTTTTCAGGTCTATGATGCATTACAAAGTATTAATACTTTTCTGTGAATTCGTGTCATATATTGCTTTTTCACTGGAAAACTATTCATTCTTTAAATGGTACTGAAGACAGTATCATTCAGTTAATTTAGTTTAGTAATTTACATTAGTAAACCTCTTAGGACATAAATAAAGAAATATAGGCACAGTATCTTTAACTACATTTTCTCCCAAGATAGAAAATGCAAGAAATGCTGGCTAAAAGGGGCAATGAACACCTNTTCAATGACACCTTAAAGGATCTTGAAACATCCAAACCACTTCAGACTTCTGGTAGACCAATATCAAAGATGAAGGAACTGTCTGCCTTGATGTCACTGCATTATGTGGATGACATTGAATCTGTGAAGATCACAAATATCCCTATGAATTAAAGTGAGAAATTTTCAGCTTTATATAATCTAGAAACTAAGTAACTGGATTTGCAAATGATTTTTTTTTCATTAAGTAATGGCATGGATTTATTTTCTTTTGGTCATCTATGACTACATTTTNAAAAATCTGATATTGCATAGCTCTTTGTTAACACAACACCACTATATTTTCTGCAATCAATTTTATACACAATTTTTGGCTTTTATTCAAGTTGCCTCAGTGGTAATTGTAAAATTCAGCTGGATAGTTACAATACATGTTAAACTTCTTCTAGTAAGCATTTCTATTAACACTTTTATAACTGAGAAAAGAAAATTACCTGAAAGAAAATTGGCTGGCATGACATATATGTTTGCTAAATATATATATATATATATATATATATAAAATATATATGTATATATATATGTAAAAATTCCAGCCTGTAAATATGTTCTATTTCCTTCATGGGTTTTTTCCCTTTTGCCCTTCTCCTGTAGGTCATACAAGTTCATAATCACTTAAAAACCATTTNTTCTTGATAAGTAAGTGATAATTATGTTATTAAAGATTCTCATTACCCTAATTTCCTCATTTTTATCACCCAACAAATTTAGCATTGATTTTCTTAGTTCATTTGAATGCTTCATTTAGATTCTGGTATGAGGCTACATATCAACCCTTGCATTCCCCCCCCCGTTTTTTTTTTTTTTTCAGATGAGAAATAATCTGGTAACTGAAATTTCATGACCAATTTTTAAAAATTGTTTTTATTTTTTTTTTCTTTTCCTTTTTTTTTTCTCCAGAAACACAATCTACGAGAATTTCTTTCCAATAACACCTCATATCTTGAAACAAGATTTAAACACTTGTAAGAAAAGTAGCTGGAAGGCTAAGGAAAGCCAAAACTTCTAACAGATTTCTATGATAAATTTTTACTTGTTCCATTTCAAAATATTGTAATCAAATGTAGGATAATACAGTGAGAAACCCCATATTTACAAATTCATTAATCCTGGGAGCAATCAAATAAAGAATAGAAGACAAAAAAAGTTGTTTTGCTTTTTTTCTAAAATATGGTGTCTTCTTAAACCAACAGAGAAAAATGGGAATATGAAAGCTGTATTTTAACATCTATGTTGAAAGCAGTTCTCCAGCTCTGANATGTGTACCACTCAGGATATGTAGGCTTCACTGATGTATTGAGTGATTAAAGAGATTTGTTGGGCATAAAACAATAAAAATCATTTGTAGTATTCTTGTAAAATTGATCTGAAACTGGGGGAAAACAAGCTAAAAGCTAAAGATTGTTAAAGCCAATTTGAGGAGTACTCAAAATAACTGACAGAAATATAGAAAATATAGAAATATAGTTATTTTANAGAAAATAACTGATATAATGGGGTGTACATATATTTTGGAAAGAATAAGAATGCATCATGATGGTATCTAAAATAATATTTATTCATGAATTATGTTTATTTATATTCTCTTCTAGGGCCACTGCATATTTCGCACCCCTGCAATTTTCTCTGGTTCTTAAGTTCAACATGTACTCAAGTAAGAGTAACTTATAATGTGCATTAGTGTCATGAAATTTTATTTATGCTATCAAGTGCTGGATTGGAAGCTTCTCAGACATACATTACCTAAAATATTGGTTTTAATGGAAGTGTGATACCTGAATNTCTAAATAATTTTGACAGTCTGAGTTGAAAAAGAGAAAGATGAAGACAACATATCTGTTCAATTTATGGGTNTTTTGTTGGGGTTTTTTTGTTGNTGTTTGTTCGGCTGTTTTGGTTTTTGTTTTGTTTTGTTTTGTTTTGCTGTAAGGTTCCTATTATTTTGTTGTGGCTGACCAGTTCAGTTACAATCTGGATAGTGAAAATTTTTGATCAGTCTTAGGTGATAATCAAGACAGCCCATGTACATAAATTCAATTTATAGAGCTTGTGAAAATTACTTCAAGCTGTAGGGTTTAAGTTACCTAACAAGATTAACTTAATTATTGACAAGCACAGAATGAAGTCATACAGAGGTCAGAAAATTTCAAAAATACATGCAAAACTAGCTGGCATATTGCATTATTGAGGGTATGTTTTATTTCTGGAACTCTTTAGGTTATCTGTATCAGATATCAAAGGGAAGAACAGAGGAAAAGAAAGGTCAGCATGGACACATTGAATCAAGTGCACTTCTGAGAATGGCNGAGGAATGGTGCTGTGAATACATGAGGTTCACAACTGTTTTTTCCAGCCCTTCAATGTCAATTATTGTGGGCAAGCAAGGCTTTCATTTCCAGAGCTCCCCTATAAAAGCTGCTGAATATATCACAGATAATATCAGATGCTTTCATTTTAAAGAGGTAAATACAATTTCAAGTATGTAGTATAATGCAAGTGATTATCAGCATAGTGTAGGCACATGTTCTCTTGTAATAAGTAGAGTTTAGTAACTATGCTTGGGAGTTTTCTGCAATATATTATACCGTTACACTATGCTATTAATGCATATTTCACTTTAAGGAAGGTACTAAAATCCACAGTTGAATTTACATCAATGTCTTATGTCATATAAACATATTGAAAGCTTTGCACAAAAAAAAAAAAAATTCCATGTATTCAGGCAGAAATTAAAACAGGGAAAGCATTTGACAAAATGTACAANTCATTATATCACTGAAATCACCTATCATTTTTATTTATATGTGTTATAAACTTCTCTATATGCAAAAAGCAGGTCCAGCAGGGTACCTTCCTTGTTTGGTTAGCTCATCAACTGTGTCAGGAAATTATGTTCTGCACTCTTCAGGAATCTCCTGGACTCATTCCTCTCTACAATNTTGTATGTCCAGCAGATATCGGGTAAGATGTAAGAAAAAAAAAAGGGCTAACAATGTCAAGACTTCTCCTAGCTTCTTATGGGATATTTATTCTGCTTCTACATGCTGGCTGGGTGATTTTTAAAAGGGTCTCACCAGGATATCTGCCCTGTTGATCTTCCCCTTGATTCTTANTCATAAACACTCAGCCCTCTCATCAACGTCATTAGGCTCGAGACAGTCAAGAATCCCTAATGTACAGGGAAATCCCTACCCCAGCAACTCTCCTTCCTTATCTGTCCCTTCTGAAGAGTTTACAGTCATTCAGTGTAACACCCCAGGTGTGTCATCACACCAACCCTCTGTGATGGCAGCTAGGTCACAATTTTCTTGCTGCATCGTGACTTTCAGTAAGTCCTGTTTGTTCGTCCTGCTGCATGCATTTGTGTNGAGGCCCATCAGCTGCATTACAAATCCTGCTGCCTTTTCAGAGAGAGAAGCTCTAGNTCCTGCATGGCCATTCTCAGGAGTTTCCATGGATTCCACATGAACAAATCTTGCAACCTTGCATCCTTGCTGCTACTTGGATCATCATCCCCTATCTCTATTATTATTTCAGACTGAAAGTCTTTGCTAATACACTGTCCCTCAAAGAGTGTTGTGCCATCCTAAGCTTTTTTTCTGGTGATTCTGATTTTATCCCTTTCCCCTTTCACATTGAGATTAAAGTTCTCTCAAGGAAATCTGCTATCTCCTGCTTAAGGATCATTTTGCCCTTTTGAGAGAGGTGCATATCATCTATTGCCAGCAGGCTCCATGACATGCAAANAGACTTGTGATCAAAAACCTCAAAATTCTTCTGATGTCACAGGCTTGGAGAGAGATATTCATCTGTATGATTCTCCTGTTTCTATCCCCACCATTCCCTGCAACTTGCAGGATAAAGGAGATCACTACTTGTGCTTCAGATCCCTCAAGCAGTCATCTCAAAGCCCTGAGGTACAGCTTGATTGACTTCTTGTTTGGTCTTCACAGCTGACCACCTGAAAAACCTACAGTGAAAATAATCAGAGCAGGCCATAGAGTTTGTTGATAATGTCTCTAACCCAGACCCCTGGGAGGCAGCAGGCTTCCCCATGGATTTTGTCCTATCAATATTTTGAGCTCACTACTCCTCTCAGAAAAGAGACAACAAAGAAATCTCCCCTTGTTTTTTTCCTAACTGACGCAGTCATAATGTAGAGGGTAACATCTCAGTGGTGCACAAGCTTGCATGTGGATTAATCTAATGGATATTAGCAAGATAGAATTATTAAGGTCAGAATTTCTAATAGTGGATGTCTGTAGGCTAAATGATATCTAATTAAATTGTTACAGGCTATTGTATTAAATGATAATTGAATTCCCAGAACGTTTCTTACAATTATAATGTATTAACATGAATATGGTTGTGTAGTTAATGGCTTGCTTATCTTTTTCTTTTTTTTTTCTCTTGCTTTATTACTTTACATCTAGATTTTCTTATATTCTCAAATAATGTCTATGAATCCTCCATAAGTGACTTATGTTGTANAATGAAGATTCATGGAATCACATCCTGACCTCTGTTGCTAAATTTGAACATTTTTTAGCTTTATTGGAAGAGAGAGAAAGGAAAGTACATACATTTGTAAAATCCACGTAGATTTTATGCCTCCTTAAATACATCACAGGGGTATGTAAAAGACACAGGTAGACTAATTCAGTTGAACAATAGTTGCTCCACTTCAGAAAATGACAAATTTCTCTGACACAGGGTAGTTGTATGGCCTAGAAAAGAACTCATCTTAGCTATAGAGAAATTCTATATTCAAAACACAGAGCAAGCTTTTTTTGCTAAATGGAAGCTGAAATACTAACTTACTTCCCAAAGCCAAAACTGACTTTCTAGGCAAATTAAGGATTCTGTAGTATTTAACGTTCAGAGGATTTCATTGTTATTTCTGCCGTTATCCTATGCAAGCAATTAAATCAATTGATTCAAACAGTGAACAATTATTGATGCTTTTCCAGTTCTAACACTACCTTGTACGGACAAGTCAATTTTCTTTTTGAGCTGGTTTTCCTAGTCCTCAAAGCTTCTATAGGTTTTGTGTCATTATTTGGTTATAAGTAGATATCAAGACAGCTGAAAACTATCAGTATTTTAATGATTACTTAGCTAATACTTTTCAATCCTATATAATTCAAAACTTGCAACAATAATCTCAGATCAAAGTGGCAAAACTATTTACTAGAGTTCTTTTTTCACTAATCATAATATTTGTATATTTTTATTTATATCAGCAATCCACAGTCTTTCTAGCAGGGCAGTAAAAGCAAAATGAAAATACACTTGTCAGAAATAAAGCATATAAAGTTGTAGTACAAAAAGATTGATTTTCTACCAGTAAGCACCAGAACAAGAAGCCTTGCAGCAGCTACATTTTTTCAGGTTATCTTTTTTCTTTTTTTGGGGGGGTGAGGGGGTAGTATTCACTGTCCTTTCTCCATCTCATTTGTCATAACATGTTCATATAGACTTCATGGGGTATTTCCAAGTTAATTATCAAGATTTATTTCCAAGTTACTAGGATTTCTCTGGTCATTTACTCATTCTCAAACAAGGGCTTCTCACTTCCACATCACTCCTCATCAAAAGAGCCATGCAGTCCTTTATCTGGAAAAGACCACTGGGATGGAGTGTAGCCTTAGGCTAATCAGAACCATGACAACTCGACCATAGCACTGCCTGTCATGTCCAGTTGTTCCTTGCACACCTTCAGCGACGGTGACTCGATCATCCCCCTGGGCAGCCCATTTCAAAGTTTAATACTTTCCGTGAAAAAAATTCCTCCTGATGTCCTACATGAATTTGCCCAGCAACTTGAGGCCATGTCCTCCCATGCTGTCACTGTATGCCTGGGAGAAGAGTCCAACTCCTGCCTTGATACAACCTCTCTCAGGCGACTGTGGAGAGCAGTAATGACACTTCTGAGCATCTTTTTCTCCAGGCGGAAATACTCCCAGCTTAGCCACTCTTCATATATTGTCTACACCCTCCACCAGCTCTGTTGCCCTTCTCTGGACTTGCCCCAGCACCTCAATGTCTTTTCTGAGCTGAAAGGCCCAGAGCTGAATGCAGGATTCAAGGTGTGGCCTCATCAGTGCTGAGTATGGGGGGACAATCTCTGCCTTGCTCCTGATGGTCACACTGTTTCTAATACAGGCTGGATGTCATTGGCACTCTNGGCCACCTGGGCACAGCTGGCTCTTGCTCAGCCACTGTTCACCAGCACCCTCACATCCTTTTCCACTGACCCTCTGTCCAGCCACTCTATCCAGAACCTGTAACACTAAAAGGGGTTGTTGTGACCTCTGTACTGGACTCAGCACTCTACCTTGTTGAACCAGCCCCTTGTTCCAGCCTGCCCAGATTCCTCTGCAGAGACTTCCTACTTCCCAGAAATTCAACACTCCCACCCAGTTTGGTGNTATCCACTAAGCTACCATGGATACACTCCATTCCCCTCATCCACATCATCAATAAAGCTATTAGATGTGACTGGCAGCTCTGAGCCTTGGAAATCACCACTAATGACTGACTGCTACTGGATGCAGCACCATTCACCACCACTNTCTGGCAATTAAGCCAGTGTTTAACACAGGAAAAGAGCATCTGTCCAAGCCATGGGCTGCCAGTTTTTCCAGGAGAGTGCTGTGGGAGACAGTATCAAANGCTTTGCTGAAGTCCAAGTAAACAACATCCACAGCCTTTCCCTCATCTAATAGGGAGGTCACCTAGTCAGGAGATCAGGTTGGTCAGGCAGGACTTGCCTTCCCTAATTCCCTGCTGGCTGGGCCTGATCTCCTGGTTGTCCTGTATGGGCTGTGTGATGTCACTCAAGGTGATCTGCTCCATAACCTTCCCTGTCCCTGGGGTCAGGCTGACACACCTATAGCTCCCTGGATGCTCCATTTACTGTTTTTGTAGATGGGTGTCACACTGGCCANNCTTCAGACATCTGAGACCTCCCTGTTTTACCAGGGCTAATGATGAAGATGGAGAGTGNCTTGGCAGCTCCCTCAGTGCCCTTGGCTGGGTCCCATCTGGCCCCACACACTTGTGCTTGTNTAAGTGACACAGCAGGTCACTAATAATTTCCTCCTGGATTGCAAGGGGCCTGCTGTGCTCCCTGTCCCTGTNTACCACCTCAGGGGCCCTGAGGATAACAGGGCTTTCTATATAACACTGAGTCAAAGAACGTATTGAGAACTCCATCCTTTTCTTCATTCTTGGTGACCACATTCTTTGATGTGTCCAATAAAAGATGGAGTTTTTCCTTGGCCCTCCTTTTCAATAAAACACATTATTGTCTTTCACAGTTGTGCACAGGTGGAGTTCTAGCTGAGCTTTTGGCTTTTTAGATAAAAATTGATCACTCTATGCAAGGATAAAATAGGTAAAAAATCAGATANTTGGCTGTCTAGTGATGAAGAAGAAATAATGTGAGAAAAACAACAACATATCTAAGGTAATACGTGGATGAATTCTGACCCAGAATGTGAAACAGTCATGGGAATTCTATGTGCAATGAAGGGGTTAGGGGAAATTTTCAGAGGATTTGTTTACTTTTTGCTGAGTTTCTAGTAGAAGGCTCATTGGGNGTAGATTCCTGAATGCAAATTCACAACCCATAGTTAACTCTTCATTCAGTTAGGTAAATTTCAGATCATGTCATTATAAAGATCAATATGCAATGATATGTATGCATTTTCTTTTCCTTTTTTTTTTTTTTAAACCCAAATTGTCAGACTGCAATATTTTCACAAATTAGTGATATATGATCAGTAGGTGGTTCTGAGGTCTGCTTGTGACAAATAACCTGATGAAAGATCAGCATAAAGTAAAATAGGTATGATTTCTCTAAGGAAGGCTTTTTCCACATGGAAATTTATTTCAGAATAACCAACCACCTTTCAAATTGTAATTTTTGTTAGAAACAGTCATCCTGCAAGAGGCAGAAGTCCCAAGTGCTTTCCATCTTCATACTCATTCTGTGTAGTCTGACATTAGAGCATTATCACAAAGACTTGCACGTGTAGTATGGTGTGTACTCATTCTACATAGTGCAACATGAAAATTATGCTNAAGTGAGGAATAGAAAAGGGCAGCAAACCACAGTGGATTTCTGTCTGCACATCTGCTGTGTGAAAAGGCCCTCTGACTATTTATAAATCTATTTTGATGTGGCTTTCTGTTGGTTACATATCTGCAAATGATGATGGACTTTTATGCTGAAGAATGAGTTTTGGATTTCCAGAAAGCAAAAACGATTAAATCCATCTGTGCTGCTGTTACTTCAGAGTTGATGGACTCAGCAGAAAGATAGGGAGTGTGGGAAGGAGGGACTGCATGCCAGAGTAAATATTTGAATTCAAAAATTTGAATTCAAAGAAATAAAGAACAGTCTCTGTCTAATTGACTGTCTCAAAAAGTAACCAACAATGGTTCCATAGTAAATGAACAAAAAAAAAAGGACAACAGTACAAAAGTTAAGCTAAATAGGAAGCATAAATGTTTTCAATAGTGTCTCCAATTAACTGTACCTCTACTTGACCCATGTGCAAGTTGGTTTGTTAGAAACCATGTTTCTCCCAAACGACTGTAGTAGCAGCAGCAACTGTAGATTGTAGAAGGCAGCATCCCAAATCAATTCCTAGAGACAGAATTTCCATATACCATGGGAGATGTATTTGTCATTTATGTGAGGTATCTTTTCTGCTTTTCACATTGCAGTTTCCCAGATGCTACTACTATGCTTGGTGTGTGAGTAAACCTTTACAGGATTACAGGTAGGTAAATTAGAAAGTAAAATAAACACTGTGATATTCTCATACTCATTCTGGAGGAAAGGCCTTTTTCATTAAGTATATGATGAAAATTATATTATGTATCTGTATGTATATAGGTGTAGACATGGAAGTGAGTATACTTACGCATATTTAACATGTGTTGTTTTGTGTGGGTCTTCTAATCCTGAAAAGGGGTTAAATCATAACATTTGTTTGATTGCTCATGTCCAGAGTTATGTGAAAAAAACCTGTCAAGAGGTTTTCAAGGTTTTCAGTGGTGGAAAATGCACACTCTTTTCAAGTTGGATTACTAGTATCTGTGCAAAATTTATTAAGAAAGGATTTATCATATTTTCAAGTTCTTTCTTCTCTTACATAGCCCTTCCCCATGCCATTTGCTGACAAAAAGCATAGTTGCTGAAAGAGGTGTATAAATGCCTTATTTATCAGAGAACACAGGTATAAACACAAGGATGAGACATACAATGCAGGATGTTTGAGTCCATTACTTAGGGAGTAGAACAAGAAGAAAGATTAGGTTACTAGAAGATAGCTGAAACATCTCTAAACTTCTATGTTTCTGAACCAAAAAAGCTTCCTTATGCATAAGTAAAAGTATCATGAAAACTAAAGTAANTTAGTTTACATTTTTACTGTCACTCAAATTTATAAAAACTGTACTGATTTNTATGCTTCATCTGGATGCCACATAGTTGGCATCCTTATTTCTCTGCCTAAAATCTCAGCACAGCATTCATTTACTCCAGTGAGATATCAGCATAAACACAATTTGCTACAACTGGAGTCTTCTATTTCTGCATACAGGTATGTACAAGTTTGGGTCTGGCAGAGGAGTATGTTTTGCTTACAGCAGTCCATGCAGTTTCAGATCTCTGAAACATTGGTGACACAGTAGTGTGTAACACANAAATGTCAATGGAGCAGTGAGGCCTCCTCTGTTTCTTACTCAGCCCACCCCTGCCACCATCCCAGAGGTGGGCTCAGAGTGAGCAAGAGCCTGAGGGAACAGAAATGGCACAGCTGACCTCACTGGACTAAATGGATATTCTGTTCTGAAATACTCATGCTCATCGTTAAAACTGGGCAGGAGTTGTTCCTAGGTAGTCATTGCTAAGAGACTGAGCATCAGATGGCTGGTGGGAGATAGAGAGTGATTGCCTTTGCAACACTTGTTTGGTTTTTTTCTCTGTCCTTCAGTTATTAAACTGTTTTTGTCTTGACACATGAGTTTTCTCACCTTTGCCTGCTGGGTTCTCTCCTCCCCACAGCTGGTTTTAGGGAGTAGTGGGCACCTAATCACTGCTTATCTGCTGACTGAGGAAACCTGTAAAAAATATTGTGTTTAATNCAATTTATCCCTAGAGAAAGATGGCTCTTAGCAGCTAAACAAAGAAAAACACTAAGTGATGCAACAAACATGAATATGCAGATCGTTTTTAGGATTGGCAGCAACTACACTACTGTCAACATACCATTCCAAAAATTCCTTTGTTTTCTTAANGCATTGTCAGCTTTGTTGTTCCCCTAAAATATCCTGTGTTCTGAATAATTGCCTCTTTACTAGCTTCACAACTTCAACATTTAGATTTTTCCGCTTCATAAAAATGAATAGAATTTGGTCTCTAGGCAACCTCTGAGACTAAGAGTTCCTATATCATTCACTTCTAATTATAACTTCTTTCTCATCACAATGCCACAATACTTCTTAATGTTCTTTGTCTAAGCAGATTTTATTTTTACCAATTTCTAATTTATGCTACTGGGTTAGAAGATTTCTCTGTTTACCATATTTTTCTCTTTATTCAGAAATATTGGTGGTCTCCTAATTAGTATTAGAACAGCATGTAGAAATCAGCCTCTTGTTATTAGTTTTCCTACTGCCAACTGGTTGGCAAATTGCTTTTTTCTTTTTAAAATATGGTTCATAAATTGCAACAAAAAATACACCACACATTGTGCTCAGTTAAGAGTTTAAAAAAANCAGTTTTGTTTGATGGACATTTAAGCATGTGTCCATCTGGTTTGAGTCTCGAGGTGTAAAATTTTTTCTTGAAAGTTTTTTCTTGAAAAGCATATCAATGCTAGTAGGGCCATGGGTATNTTTGCTGATGTCAGGTCTCACAGTTACCCATTGATGAAAACATGGCTTGGNACAGAAGGTTTCAGTGATGAAGCAAAATTTCAAAATTTCAATTATTCATTAACTGTATTTATACCATGGTGACAATACTGAAAGGGGAACAAAACACAAAAACAACAGGTATTCTATTTTCCATAATAACTCCCACAAGCAAAACGCTTTAAATTAGTATTTCAAAGAAGAAATGTGAGTGTGACCCCCCTGTGCACATGAAAGCCATCATCCTGAAAAACTGCTTGCATGCAGCCTTGGACACTGGACTCTCTTTTATTANGACAGAAAATCTTATTCAACATAAATTAAATATATTATAATCTGGGTTTAGAAGTGCTAGTGGTCTACTTCTTCAACCACCAGGACTGGTTATTTTTCCTTCAGTAAACACCCAATACATCCATTCAGTATTTGTATTATTTTATCTCACTAAAAAACCACAAATTATTGTAGCTGAAGTACCTGTCACTAATTGAACACTTCTCTCAAAACCTTAAATGCTATTTTGATTTCTCAAAATATGCATAGATTGAAAAAAAANCAAAACATTGTAGAAGATATTCTAGAATAACAAGTGTTTCCAGGCTTTTTTGTGAAGGAATTTTCAACAGTGAGATTACAAGTGCTTTGCTCTTACGCATATTAAAGACAAATCAGAAACTGAAGCACTCTTTCCTGTACAGAAAATGTGTTGCCAAATCCCCATTCACTTTTATGCAAAATTCTGTAACTTAAGTCTCAAATTTACAGTCAGAAGAAGGGAGAATTTGCTCTCTATTTGCCTGCCCAGAAAATGCCCTGCTCACTGAAGAAAGAGGTTGTACTCTTTCTGTACAGTGTCTATTCTATAAACAGCTGAGGAAATTCAAATATGTCAAAATTAAAGAAAAATCAGTAGAAAGTAACTCTTATGGCAATATTCATCCAACCAGCCTAATCTTATGTCTCTTAAGGCCCACAATGAATAACTAAAAGAAAAACAGAGAAGGCCCCTAGTTAATGAATACTACCAGTTAGATTATTTGGTCTGTGGAAGAGCAGTATATGTTCAGATATTAAATTAGACCCATAATTAGAGTAATATTTTATTGTAATTTTTATGCTGCTTAGAATTATGTTGTAAGGTACAATTAGATAATATTCTCATGGAATTTAGCTCAATAACTTCTATAGTTTTCCAGCGAAAGTCTTAAGAAAATTAGGTTTTTTTGATCATATAATGAAAAGTCATCGAATCACAAAATCATAGAACATCTCTTGTTAGAAGGAGCCCACCAGGGTACAGCTTTAGATTCATCATGGAATTACCTAAAACTGAACTGTATGATGAAGAGCATCACCCACTTTCTTCTGACAAGCACGACCATTTATCTGGGGAGTCTATTCCGGTGTCTCAGTGAAGAGCCTTTTCTGAATTTTCCCTGATGCAGCTTCCTTCTCTTTCCTTACATCCTATCACTGGTCACCAGAAAGAGAAGATCCNAACTTCCCTCTCCACTCCACCTGTTGAGTTTGCTGTAGGCTGTCATGAGGTCAGTCCTGAGCCTTTTCTTCTTCGAAACGAGCAAAGTCACCTCAGCCACACCTCACGAGTCTTGCCCTNGAGACCATCTTGATCACCCATCTCTGGATGCACTCTAATATTTTGATGACCTTCTTATGTTGTGACACTCACAACAGCTCACAGTACCTGTAGTGGGCCTCCCCAGCCCAGAGCAGAGTAGAACAATTCTTTCTGTGGGTCTCTCTTAATTCTCTTACCTCCCAATCTGAATTTAAAAGCAGAATTACCCCATTCTAGGTGGAGAAACTGTCACTTGCTCTGGNTAAATTGTGCACAATTGGTGACTACCCAGCTTTCTACTACATCCAAATCTCTCTGTCAATTTTCTCTACCCTCAAGGGAATCCACAGCTCCTTCTCATTTAATTGTTTGAGTTGCTTTAAGGTTTATTGGATTCCTGTGTCCAGATAATTTATAAAAACATTGAGAGGCACTGGCTCTAAAAGTGAGANCTGGGTAACCTCACTGGTGATTTGGTCAACAGCTTGCTGTAACTCCCTTCACTGCAACCATTTGGACCAGATCTGTCTGTCAATTCACCCATCCCATTGCAGATTGGACNTTTTGTCCAGAAGGATACTCTGAGAGATAACATCAAAAGTTTTACTAAAATCCCAAGTCATCACATTTACTGGTTTCTCTTGGTTACNTACACAGGTGTCCTTGACATAAGGAGATTAAGTCAGGTAAGCAAGATTTTATCCTTGTGAATCCAAGCTGACTGTGACTAGCAGTGGTTGCAATCTCTCTTAAGTGTTTGTCAATGACTGCCAGAATAACAGCATACATATTTTTGACAGGCACTNATGTGAGACTGACAGGCCTATAATTATCAGGGTCCTCCTTTTTACCCTTATTGAAAACTGGGTATGAGACTGAAGTGCTACCATTTATGGCTTAAACAATTTTATGAAGGCCTTTCTTCCTTNCCATTATGGCAAAACTGTACAAAGAAGTCCTGACCATCAAANTTCTCTCCCCTCTGAAGATGCCTCCTGACTGGAACTTTGGACTGAGTTAAGCCACTTAGGTAACTTGAGATAAAATAAAGGTGACACCATTGTTCAATTATCTCAAATCTAGGGAGGAGTCAAAAAGGCCAACCCACCCATTAAAGAGCCAAACTCAGCAGCTGTCCTGCAAATCATCTGTGTTTGGGATGGGTCAGGGCATAGCCCACAGACCCATCTGCTGAGGCCAGGTTTGCACACACTCCCCCACAACCAAAGGGGAGAGTTTTGTGTGTGGTACAGCCTCTGGTCAGAGAGAGTGAACACACATCCTTCCTTACATAGACAAGCTCAGCTGTAATATCCCCCACCCTGGAAAGGTCACATACATGGAACACTGATGAGACATTCATGTGAGGAGCAGATGAGGTGATTGATAAACCATCAAAACCCCTGAAAGCATCACCAGACCAAATCCTGAAGCCTTGCACCAGATGACAGCACATGATGTAAGGAGAGGCAGCAAATTCAGATTCTGTTGCAAGGGTGTAAAATTTGTCCCCTCTCCTCTTCCAGGAAGGGGGCAGATTGTTCCCACCCAGCCCAACCTGGTATTAATCCACAAGACACTATGTTTTGTAGGCCTTTGCAACCAAGAAAACTAGAAAAGGATCAATGGGATTTTTCACTCTCTTTCTCTCCCACCACCACCTCTTTTTCTATTTTTTCNTCTCTGTCACATTTACTGTTAGATAAAATCCATACAGAGATATCTCTCCAATGATTTTAATAATCAGATCATAAAACTGAGACAACTTTTGCCAGCTGTGAGTTAANTGGGACCTTTCCAGACACCTAAGACCATTGAAAAATAATAGAGAAAGCTTCCACAGTGACATCTTTTGGTACTCTGAATTGCACTGAAGACCACAGNCTTTTATGCACCCAGCTGCAGCAGCCAGCCTTGCACAAGCTCAGAATCATCTGAAGTTTATCAACCCCCAGTCATTATCTTCCAGCTCAAGACTGCAGTGGCCCAAGGGTCCATTACCAGCACTAAAACCAGGGGTAAATAAGGAACTGAATATCTTTCTAACTCCCTATTTGTGAAGTGACCCATCCCAACAGATAATGGACTGGGAAACTTCAGCTTCCCTCTTTGTTTGTAACATGCAGATTTTTATCTGTGCAATGAAATCAACAAGGGTACTGGGTCATACTAATGTGTATTGAGCTTGGATCTGCCCTGCCACAATATTTTAATGCATTTTAACTGTTGTGAAAATTGTTTTTCTCACTTCTCTATAGAGACAGCCAGTCTTATGATATTATCAAGGAAAATGAAAGTTCAACCACTGTTGTCTTACAGCAATTTAAGACAGCAATTTTGGCTTTATACTCTAGAAAGTTTTTATTTAAATAATGTTAAAACATACTTTTGTTCTCACCACAAAGTCTACCTTTTATTTATCCTGACTAATTCAATACAAAATGGTGTTCTTTCATCTGAAATTTAGAGGATAATGTTTGCAACCCTTTGTCTGAAAACTGATGAACTCACAATGTTATCCATGTTTGTAGTTAATAAAGTGCCTTTAGTGCAGGCATATACAGTATAAGTAATGATCCTACCTCATTGTTCTCAATAGTTTTAGAAAAATATGTATTTGACAAANACACCAATGCCTTCTGGAAAGCTGGTTTGGATAATATACACCAGTTAGTACTAAAAAACAGTGTCTCCAATTCTTCTTCTAAGCTGAAACCAGAAGAAAAACAAATAGATATTTGCATAGCCCAGCAACCAATTTGCATTAAAAATGTACAGGAGGAACCAGCTCAGAAATGGTGACCACTGCATTAACATTTATTCTTCTTTCTTCTTCTCTTTCTGAAGAGAAAATACTATTGGGGTGGTAAGTCACTGAACAATTTACTTTGAAAATCTCTTATAGACAGAAGAGGTTAGAACCATTTTAACAGGTAATTGAGAGGATTTTCTGTTTAATATGCAGGTCAGAACAGATCAAAATTTGTAAAATAAGAATCTTTCCAATGGATAGAAATCATGGCAAGAGACACAAACTAAGAATTAAATATAAAGAGAAAAATCATACTCTTGCACATATTTTAGTCATCTTAAACAACGATTGGGATGTCAAAGCAAATTTTTATGTGCTCTCCATATATCCCTGTGTTTCTTCAATAATTAACATGAAAATTGAATGGCAGAATGCTTTGTCTAGGAAGCTATCCTGAAGAATAANAGAAGTGTCAAGAAAATCAATAGGTCTTTCAGCTTCAGAGGAAGATTTAAGATTGNAAGCTTATTTGTTTGTTTTTTTACATAACTAAGATCAATAAGGATTACAAATAGGCTATGGAAATTAAAGATATTGCTATTTCTGTGAATGGACAAGTGAAGGAAACCAACATCTTACTCTAGTTACTCTTACTCTAGCTGCCCTCAGTCCTTTCTTTTTGCCTTGATATCACATTTTAACAAAATAATTATTATTTCCTTTAGGAAAAGCAATGCAGAAATCACACAGTGCTCTTTGAGCATCCATTACAGACAATTTCCAAAAAATGCCAGTGTCTCTCTATAGCTCAGGAAGAGCTCAATTATCTCTCAGAGGGGCCTGAAGGAGTGACTTTTTTAACATATCCTTTCATTAGTCTTTCCATTTGAATGGACTATGAACATAATGTCTCTTTGAAGAAATACAATGCAAAGGCAAAAGAATTAAGTATCACAAGCAAATTCCACCTAAAAATGAGACATTTTCTTTTTGATCTATAGTTTTCCTGCAGNTTTTAATTGATTTTAATTTTTTCTAATTGCAGTTAATGAGCTATCCTTTTCACCTACAAATATGCTGAGTATGCTGTAGTTTGGCAAAGGACTTACCATCAATAATATTGATAGCTCCTGTTTACCTGCATTGGACTTTTAGTAACTGTGGAATACTGGATCTTCTTGTGCCACTCCTGAACTGTAAGGTTAAAAAAGATAATAACCAAATGGATTATGTTGTTTAAACGAACTGGACATCAGAGGCTGAAACCATAACTCAGAACAAACCTGACCTAAATATAGCAAAATGCAGTGCTATTGCACATGATTAGGCAATTCCCTCACTCACAGGCATTCAGAAAATATATTACTATAATGATTTGATTTTTCCTTTGACAAATCCTTCATATTAAAAAAAAAATACAACACAGAATAAAGACTAATATTTGGCATTTCTGTTCTGAAATGAAAACATGGTGCTGAGGGAATGAGGTGTTTAAGTGCCTTGCAGCACTGGAAAATTTCCACTTAATCTCATTAAGTCAAAGCCAAATATTTCCTAACTGGAAAAAGGTTTATCACTGTACTTTGAAAGGAAACAAGGACACATGTACAAATGTACAGTGGTTTCCAATTTCTACACAAATATTAAATGAATCATTAACTAAACACTTTTTGAATACTCAAAGACTATAGATAAATCAAATAAATTAATTAGCCTACTTTTCACTCTCATGTAAAAAGGTTTACTGTATTTTGGCAACACTGTGAATATATTCAAGGCAAATCTTTGGCAAATCCTCAGTCACAGTTATTTTATCCACTTTTAACTTCCTGCCAGGATTCAGTCACTATAAATGGGCACATTTCCCGTTGGATTTATCACTGGTGGTTCAGCAAGGGGCTGGGGGAGTGGTTCTGGAGTTTTTTCAACTTTTCTCTTTTTTTTTTTTTTTGAGGAAAATAGCTCTAATATTGCAAAAAAAGTCGCATAGACTAAAACTAATATTTCCTTATTTTTTGCTCTAGCAAGTCATACACTTTAAAATTGTAGTCAGAGGTAAAATACTTTAAAACAAACAGCTAAACATGCAAAGCCATGTTTCTCTCCATCACTCCACCACTCCCACACCACACTTGTAGCATTCTGAATTAAAAAAATTCCAATTATTTAATTGCAGATTATTGATTATAAACTGTGCTACTCTGCTTTTCTTTCAAGTTATAATAGGACAGGGATATTTGGGGAATACTGTCATTGGTGGAAGTATTCTCAATATAAATAATATACATCAAAATTATGTAAAAGTGTGATGTTATCAAAGAGAACGCTGACAGAATATCACTGTATCTTCAAGAGAAAAGAAAATTTAAGCTGTTATTATATCAAATTATCTGTTTTGAATTTTTTGCTTTAGTTACAGTAGTAGATGTTATGATTGAACATTATGAGAAAAATGTGCTGGATGATTTTTCCTTTTTCTGTTTAGGTAGATTTTCTTTTGGCTTCAACCATCCTACTGGATATCAATGGACATGATATTCAATGGACAAAATAATCTGAGCTTTATGACATCTACTTCATGGAAGTCTTTCTGGAGCTAGGAAAAAACCCAAAACAAACACCAGCAAATTGCTTGTTTTTTGGGGTAACTGGGTATTTTTTTAGTTTGCGTTTCAAAATAGGAAAATAACCTATTGCAGACCAGTCAGATGAGGAAGAAAGCATAGACTATTTTCAGTTTATAGATTGACCTAACATTCTCTTATGAGAATGTTGAAGTGCATATCCTATACAGGCCAAACTTAAAGTGCATTCAACAAACTCTTTATCCTTCTCAGAAAATACACACTTGACCAAAGTCTAGGAATGCCTGATCACATTGTGGATCACCAGTATCATATAAGGAACATATATGGGCAGGCAAAATTTCTGTCTAAAAAAATTTCTTCCCCAGAAAACACATAAAAGGAAACCAGTATTAAATGACCGCTAACCTTCCTTGCTCCCATTTATCAGATTTTTGGATTGTCTTGCTCTAGCTGCCAAGTTCCTCTTTTTCAAGAAAATGAAATGGTGGAGGATGCTCATAAAGGTGCAGTGGATCTACTTGATTGCTGCCTTTTGTGGATTAAAGGAGGACATCTTCCCATATGACTTTCTCCCACTTTCATGAATCCCGGAAATGTAGTGTTGTTAAAAAACAGAATTTTAAGTTCTAGTATTTTTTGTTGAATATTAGTTCATTGTGGTTTGTGGCTGAAATCTGAGACCTGAGTCCAAAAAAGAAAATTAACATGCACTTCCACCTGTAATCAGTGTTCCAGTCACTGTCAGAGAGAAAGAGACATAAAGTCTCCCAACACTAGGCCCACCAAAATTGTTAGATACATTAAGCTAGTAAAGTCACAGCCTATTGCTTAAATCCTTGCCTGTGCTTGCTTTTAGATGACCTGTGTCCAACCCAAAGAGCAAAGGGATTATTTGGAGTTTACAAGAATGATGGTTAGATGCACAGTACCTCATACATAGAGGATTCATAGCTATCACTATATTTTTTTAAGAGATATGCATTTGTAGAGATGGCAGCTTCACTATGAAATTTGCATAAAAGGAAGTATTTGCTACAAAAAATTGTAAGGCACTTGTGCAATGTGAAAATCAGAGAGCNATTCTGCTTGCCAAGTAAAGGAAATAGATTATCAAGCTGAATAGTTGACTAATTTCTTTATGTTGTATTAGTAATCAGGAAACGAATTTGCTTTGTTTTNAAAATCAATACCATTGTGTTCTATCTTGCCTAAAATCAAAAGACAATCACTGTAACTTAATGGGTTGTTTTCTGTTTGTCTGTTTCAGATGTTTGTCTGTTTCTGTTTTTTTTTTTTTTAACTTTAGAGATCATTGTTGCAATTGTTGGGCAAAAATACTCATTTCATTGATTAGNAAAATTGCATGAAGTAAAAGATATATTGGAAAGTTTCAAATTAAAAAGCAAATTTGTTTAGAAGACTATTCCACAAATACTAACTAACCGTGCTATAAAATTATTATTAGGAATTCATCATCAAGTGCTGAGAATTAAGGATGGTAAAACTGAGGGGTTGAAACAACCTTTGATTGCCCACCTTATGTGTGCACTATGAGCTAGGTTTAAATTACATGATCATGCACTATGTTTTCCAGAGAAAAACTGTCTCCTTCTGTAAGCAGAATGATGATGCTTACTTAATGACCAGCTATTTAGAATCTTTTCCTTCATGACATTTAGTGAATGACCCCGTAGTGTATTTACAGCACGTTATTCAAGAGCAACTCTGCTAAGGAAATGATTGCTTCTCTCATCAGCTTTCCTGGCATTAAGATTAATATAGTATCTGGAACAAGAAATATATATCCTCCTGGAAACAGACACTAGATCTTGCTGATGTCTATGTTAATAATTTCAACAGTTTCTAGTAAATTAGTGAGGTAGTTTCTAGTTAGTTTTTATATAATTTAATTTCTCCAATTTCAGCACAGATAGAGTTTTAATTATTATTTGATTTTGAGTAGTGGATTTACCTTAAAAATATTTATTAGAGTTTTGCGAGATATAAAATACTTTTTAGGTTAAAAATATGGATTCCAAATTTTTTGTTCATAATTTGTGCAGATCTGACTAGGTAGATCCATAAGTTAGACAAACTATATGTGCTAAGTAGCTACTGTTACAGAGGATTTGAAGTGGGAAAATATATAATCAAGTATACCAGTAAAAAAAATAACCAAGAAATCATCATTCCTTATAATGGAATCTTGAGGACGAGTGAACAAGGGATAATATTACTTGTTCTTTACAAAATAATTCACATCTGATTTATTCTGAACATTAAACATTAAAAATGAGCACAAACACCAGAATGTGGAAAAGTAAATACCCTGTATTAAGCTGGGTATTATTGTGTACTGTGACAGGTTCGTGTGCAGTTTAACAAAGAGATATGCAAACTGCAGTACTCATAAATCTCAGAAGAGACCTTTGAGTCCTCAAATAAGCTTCAATTTCATCTATTCTATGTTGAAACACATTCTGGTTGAAAAAAATATATTTGACCCGGAAGCTAAGGATATTTTTTCTCCACAGAGAAAATTGATCAAGGGGCTTAGATTCATTAAGAATTGTTTGGTTAGAAATGCAGAATGACAATTACTCTATAGAAACTCTGGTATATTTACTTTTGTCTCAGACATGAACAATGCATAGCAGGACTATGATGAGGATAGAACATATAGCATTTAAATCCCAATGTACATTTCAGACTGATTGTTACTGTACAATTTTTAAATACAATATGAAGAAGCTTAGATTTTAAATTCCTGAAAACTCAGTGAGAACTCACAAATAATTCCTGTGAAACATAAGAACAACAGAAAATATTAAAGACATTGAAAAAACTGATTTCAAACTTTTAATGTTTCAACAACATTTTCCTCCTGTAATCATATAAGCTTAAAAGGTAAATAAAGTGATTCACTCTGCTCTTCCATCCTTTATTCTAAAAGATAACCAGGTTTGAAATAATATCCTGTGTATATTTTAATTTTGTCAAATTGAATGAGCTACTTATTTGTCTACTTCTAATAAACAGAACCATCTTTTCTTTTTGTCCTCTTTCCATAACCACAAAGAAAATGAGTCACTGCATTGAAATGAGTAGAGTCATGTACAAAATTAAGTCTCTCATTGTCTTCAATCATAATGTAATCACTGTGCAATCCTTGTGCATAATAATGCAAGATTAAGAAATGCTGTCTTCTGCTCCAAATGGCTAATTAGTTAAAAGCTTTGGATGAAATGGAATTCATTAAATATTTTTTGTTTCTTCCTTCAGACTATTATGTTTTACATTTGTAATTCAATATCCCTGTGAATTTTGAGAAACTATTTCAATTTCATTGATTAAAATTATTCTAGGAATTGAAAATAAATATTTTAAACAAATTATATGAATTTATATAAAAGCAATGTATTGCCAAATCCTCTATCATATATATATATTTAATCCTAATCATACATACATGTATACACACACTTAGATATTTCTTTGCATGTAGTGGTAGTGGTTTAATAATTTCATTAGACATTTATCATCTGCCCACAACAATCCTAGAGAGGGATATCAACCCTTAAATGTGTGATTTTTACCATCATGGACTATGACTTAGCATCCAGTAGAGAAAGACACTTCACTGACACACAGTGAGAAATCCATGAAATTACATGGCTGAAACACATGGTGTATGAATAGAGCCTNAGAAAATTGTTTTATTCAATCTTAAGAAGGGAAGGCTAAAGGACCTTATTGCTGTATCCATATTCTAAATAGAAAAGTAGACCAGAAAAAGACCAAACAGTTCTGAAATGTACAGTAAAATGGGAAGAGNTACAGGGGAAGACATTCTCATCAGGTGTTAAAAAAACAAATTTTTACCACAGGATCAGGTGTCCAGGCGACTATCATGCTGGATGATACTCAAATCTGACAAAAGACAATTCTGCAGAACTTTTACAACATTTGGACCTTATTTCAGCAAGGGATTTGACCTTCACAGGTCACTCATGACATACATTATTCATTGACTCTCATAACTAGGTTAATAAGAGGAAATACCATTACTAACACTTCTAAGGATAAAATGTCCTTCACCTTATTAACATATTATTATAGTGTGACTTGGTTTTTTAAAAATTTTTCAGCAATCCTAATATAAATTAGGCATCGAACCTGCTTTTCTGTTTCTGTAAGCATATATTGTGGATAATTTTAAAATGTTGTTTAGTTCGTAAAGATTCCACAACTTTGTGAGCAACAAGAAAAATACTATCTTTAAAGCAGNAAACAAGGAGTTTCCTGTCTGGCAGCACCATTGTTAGCAGCATGAGACCCCATGCCTTGCTTTGACAACTTAGCTTGCAAAGTTAGATGATGCTCATTTAACATTTTGGCAGTTAAAACTTTGTATGGATCACATAAGAATANAAATTCTTTAAAAGCAAAAGTGATGTCAGCTTATTATGAAGAAGATAGAAGATACTTTCTAGGCATGTTAGCTATCCAGTCTGAATCAGTACCTTTACTGCATTTAATGNTCACTAACATCTTGAAACAATGTCCTCAAACAGCTGACTGAAAAAGTAAAAATTCTCCTGCAAGTTCTGCATCTTTCAGTCCTGTGGGGTTTATACTGATAACTTATGTGTAGGCAATGTATTGTACATTTTGGCTGCGAGAGCTGAGCTACTTCTCAAATTACTGCAATAAAATCTTTCCAATTTCATTGCTGAATTGCAAGAAATGGATTTTGCTATTATATCAGACATGGCTAAAGTGCAGGCATGAAGTATGTAACATTCATTTCTAGCAGATTAGATTTCTGTTATAGTCTTGACCAGAGACTGTCATCAGCTGTGAACCTCCTCCCACTGAAACCTCAGACCCACCAAAAGGAAATATCACCATTATGTTCACTATATTAAACTATTTATTTATCATAACCAAACACCAATTGTTATTTTAACTGCTCTCTCACTGGTTCCATATGCCAACTGAATTTTTGTTTTAATCTCAATAAGCCTTCCAGATTTCCTGTAGCCAAACCTGGCACCTCTGCATTCATGGACGGTCCACTAGAAANAGAGAATATGATTATCAATTAACTTAATACTTTATGTCCTGCTTGTTTTAATAGTTTTTTCAGTGGGTAAAGGAATCAGTCTCATGATAGAACATATGAAATCAAAGTACTGTTTTGCTCATTCTTATAAAGACAAGTCATATCCTTCAGTATGAATCTTTTTTTTTTCCTTTTTATATTAATTAGTATAGTCGTGGTTCAAACACAAGTCTCATTTGCAACTGGTGTTTACTGTATATTAGTGAGCATCAAAGAAATAATAATCTTTAAGGGCCTCTATTGATATACAGATAAGTATTTACAGTCAGTACAATTGGAAAAAAATCAGATATAAAAATTCATCGTTTTCAACTTTAGCTTGATATGTTCAAAACTCCTCTTTGAAATAAAAATATTTTCTTTTACATTGTAAAACTCTCAGTGTATCTTACAATAACATACACTATGTAAAATCTTTAAAAGGTACAAATTGGATTTAGACCCAAAAAAATATTTTTCATTAAGAACATGAGGGAAGATTTATATCTTCGTGGACCCAGAACAACTGTATTTCAGACTGATCAATTAGACCAGAAAACCAAAAAGGTCAGTATTTGCACTATAGAAATCATCTCCATTGGCAAAATGCATGCATAGCAGAACCACAACATCTTGCTCCTTGCTGCAGAAATCTGCATAATTGCATAACTTTTCCAGTCTTTTAGATGCTTTCCCCATGATTTTATCAGACTCCATATTCCTTATCCTGTATTGAGTAACAAGACTCATAATTTTTTCAAGACTTTTTGCAGACACTTTGAAATATCAGAACCATCAGAACCAACCAACTTTTCTGTCTAGAAAGAAAGCAGTTGGGTAAAATTACAGTTGATATCTAGTTAAAGGTACACTGTCTTCTTCTTCAGTTAAAGGGTTCAGTTAAAATATCTGTCTGATATTTTAGTTACTTTGGTGTCTCATTACAGATTTTCTGATTTATTTTTATTCCTTAAAAGTTAACAAAAATATTTGTGGTAATTATGTTTATTAGTGATGATGATGATGATGATGATGATGATGAT
>OAMK01002715.1:803740-818148 GCA_900205225.1 Saxicola maurus maurus
AGGAAGGAAGGAAGGAAGGAAGGAAGGAAGGAAGGAAGGAAGGAAGGAAGGAAGGAAGGAAGGAAGGAAGGAAGGAAGGAAAATCAGCAGTAATCACCACTGTTCTGCCTCCAGTATAATCCCCTGAAGGGAAGTGCTTGGTATTGGGATTGCATGCATGCCCAGGCCTTGTGGGGATACCTTCTTCTAGGTAAATTTTCTCTTCCTTGGAGACAAGTATCCCACTTTATAAACAGATTAATTATCATGCACTGTCCATTCTTTTCAACCTTTCCAGAAATGNGTTTGAGGTCTTCAGAAGTCTTTGATTGTCCATGCCCACTCATTGGCCTCATTCCTGCATTTGTGCTGTACTTTGCTAAGCTTATCTTGTCCTGGAAAGGTGCTGCCCTACAGGTATGTGGTCCACATCTCCAGCTGCATCCTGTAATTTTTCACAATATGTTGGTATCAACAATCCTTGGCTGTAATTACCCACAATTCTTGACTAGCTGCATAGCCTTCCAAATATCAGTGTTTGAGACATACACATTAGCCCCCTCACCTTCTAGGCTTATACAAAAAGCCAATCAAAAGCTTGGAATTCAGTGAGAATTTGGGGAGGAAGAAGCAGGGAGATGATAACTCTAGCCATGTTGCTGATGTAAATTCTTTTGCATGACTTGGAGAGATTTTCATGATTACCCAGATATCAGAGGTCATGGAAGAAGTAGGATCACATGGAATTTATTGACTACATATAAGGCATTTTGCTATTGCACATGTAGCTCACTGTTCCTCTGCAGTGTCATCCTGTCTTTGTGTTGTGTTTCTAAAGGATGATGATGTGTATCAAAAGCCAGAAAAACCACTAGGTTTCCATAAATAGGAACATGACAGGTGCCATTTCCTTTTCATAGTGTGAATACCCTGTTCAATTTTGTTACTGTTTGAAGAGCCCTAAAGTTCCACAGTCAAGGCAGCAGCCTCCACAATTTCCTTGTGAATACTGGAGAAGTTGCTGTTAATTGTACAGCTTCTACTGTGTTAATTATACAGAAGCTATTTAGGTGTTTCTGAAGGGAAAGTGTAAGAAAGGGAAGGATAAGTAGAAAGCTGTTCAGTTATAAAAACAATATATGTTTCAGAAAAAAAAATCTTGTGAATGTAACATCTGTCAAAGGTCCAAAATGCCTGTTCCTAAAATCAATGTTAAAACTATGATCACAAGCAGTATTACAAGTGTTTAGAGGGCTTTTTCCCCAGCTCTGATCATTACTTCTCTCTGGAGGGCCCAATGCATCTTCTAGTGCACTTTAAAAGATAAAAGAGAGAATGATTTATTCTATACACAGCTGTTAAATGAGACCCTTTGATTCTAGTTTGAAGCAATCTCAGAGGAAATAGCTTTCTTTTATTTTCTTCCTTGTGTACAACAATGTTTATAGTTTTCCCAGCTGTGGCTGAGAGGTTGCTCTATGAAACTTTCTGACCCTCTCTGATAATAGTTAAACACTTTGCTGATGTATCTCTGTGGTTGGCCATAGTGGTTGCAGCTCACTGATTTGTACTGTTTTCTGTTCTGTATTTTAACATATCATTCAGAGCTCATGTGTGGCAGCNCCTTTGTGTAACCATGTTGCATTATATACAACCTGTTTTTTTTTTTTAAGACAATGTTGAATTTTTCTGGTCACAGATATACTCTTTCATTTTGCTTTAGAAGCTACTGCCTTCAAAAATCTCCTTCAAAATAATACATTGTCAATCCACTTCATATATCATCTGTCACAGAACCACTTATGTCATCCTTGTTTTGCTTCCTTTCAGTTAGCACCTATCCTTGACGCTCATGGAGGATAATAAACATCTTCAGATTTCCCTTTTCTCTTTATCCAGNTGACTTTTCCTTATATGAGTCTCATATTTCTCAGAATATTTTGTCCAAATCTCTTACAGGTTGCTGTTTTGCTTTGTTTTGCTTTTGTTGCTGGGGTTTCTTGAGTGACTGTCATTTTCAGTTATTGTCAAACATTTTAGTCTAACACTGATGGAAATTAAAATAGTCTTTCATTTGGTGTACTGTACTGAAGGAAGAATGTGAGAATTGACCTTTAATCTTCACTAGAATTGTTATTGGCTCTATCCTCTAAACCTCAAGTCTTTTAAACATCTCAGTAGTTATTTAAGTAGAATGTAATAATGTGCATTTATTTATATATATGTGGTTGTGTGCCTGTGTATATCAATTTACACAGATTGGTGTGGGGAGAAATGGAGAAACATTAATACATGGTGACATTTTCAATTGTGTCTTTTAAGTGTGAATTTCTTTTTTCCCAATCTGAAAAGCTGAAAGAGTCATGTAATACTGGCTAAATGTTACTCATTTCTCAGAAGCAGAAAAATCTATGTTCAGTACTATATAGGAAATTACATCTTTCTTTGCTTGGTTGGTTGAGTTGTTTTTTTTTTGTTACAACCACTTCTACAGTAGTTTTTCAGAAAAAAGCAATATCTAGGAATATTTGAAATAATAATTAACGGTAAGATATTTTTCCTTCAGTAAAAATACTGATTGTCCTTAAATGTTTGCACATTTCTAAAAAACGTCTAATTTCTATCATAAGTCANTAACTTCATTTTCAGAAATGTTGTAAATGCTAACATTTTACAGTGTTAGTAATGTAANATGCACAATATTTGTTACTTATATAGAATTATACTTATGTAAGAACNTTCTATATTATATCAATGAAACACACTATATATAAATAATACTTTAAAATGAAGTCATAAAACATATAATTATACAAATATATGGGTTTATTTATATATATATCTATTTGTAATATATATAATTTCCTAATACTCATAACACCTATCCTGTCTGTAAAACAAAACTTATGATTTAGGAGCAACGGATTTTGTGCACATGATTTTGTTCCCATGTATTATATTGGGTACCAATAGTGCTTCCTCTGTTTCTTCATCANTCTTGCCCTATTCTCTCTGTCCTAAATCCAGCTGCAACTGTGCAGCTTGTCTCAGTGTGTCAGTTTTTCCTCTACTTTCCAATGTTAGTTTAGTTAAAGAACTGAATGCTCATTCTGGTGTGGTCCACACTATGCCTAAAGGCAGANGCATTTTCTTAGCAGTTTGAGTGAATTTCTTAGAAAACTGAAGCAGAGAAGAGCACATCTGTGACTGTGAGGAGGAGCAAACATAAGCTACTTGATAGTNATTTTCTTTAAATTTCATGTAAATTTAGAAAGAATTTTGAAAATACTTNTAAAGATTTTAATATCTTATAGTAAAGTAAGTGAAAGTGGTTCAAAAAAGCATGGTTAGTTTTATTGAAAAAGTCTGATAGTACAAAACAGATATCTTGAAAATTAACCTATAACTAAAACTGCAACATTTTTATGGTTTCTTTTTCTGCTCAAGGTGATGGATAGGTATAGAAGTAGGCAACTATATATAGAAGTTCATAACTTCTTCATACATGTATAGCAGTTACCTGTGTATGTTTTTCACTTTGGAAAACAGAAGATTGCTCCACCTCTCAAATGGTTCACCTCTCAAAGATGTTTTGCAAGCAAGGGATTTAATAAATTTTATTTGTTCTCTGTAACAAGTAGAAAAGAACTTTAAGGCATGGTGTAACCAGCAGCTATAAGAAAACACTTGAGGAATAATTTTCTCACAGCTTTTTAATCTAGGAGAAGAGAACACAGTAAGACCCACTGCCTGGAAGATGAAACAAGGGGATGAAAATTCAAGTATGGGCAAGAATGTTTTCCAGTTTATCACTGTAAAAACTTATCTGTCAACCTGCTAGAACCTCCATTGCCTGAGGCTTTAAATTGAGACTAGTTGTCATTAGAAAAGTGCAAGNGTTCAAATGATGAGTATCTAAAAGGCACATTACTAGCCTGGATAACACATGCATCATACTAATGATCACATTCCCACACATCCTTAAAAATATATGATGTGCAGGAAGACATATAAGGAGAGAAGCTGTTATAATTAAATTAGTTCATATATTTGTCAAATGAATGACAAAATATTTATATGCAAATATGGGAATGCTAGTAATGTAACTCTGCAAACTTTAAACACAGGCAAAATATTTGTTCTTATTTACACGTCTTCAAAATGTGTAAGTCATTTAAAATATGCATACATTTCTANTACACACAAAACTTGGAGCAAAATGAGGACAAAAGTTGTATTAATTAAGATAAATTTCTTCCACAGTAATTAAAAGTTCTTTCAAGAGAACAATGACTGATGGGAACATACCAGTCTTCTTTCAAAACAGTACAAGTCTGAAATGTTNTGTCAGAAAAATCCTGTGTTGGAATACATGCCACCTTGAAGTCAGTGATGAAATCAAGGTTTTGAATTTATTACCCAAAGTCTCTCTTGTGACAGAAACCACAAAAATTGAAAAAGCCCTCTGCAAGATCATCATGGAGTTAAATTGTAATGCTACTGCAGCTGTTTCTCCTTATTGTATATGTTTATCTTTTTACAGTGCAATAAACAAATTTTTTGAGAAGGTAGGGAAGGAAAAAGGTGGATCTGTGTGTTTTGGTTTTGCTTTTTGATTTCGAGATAATCTCTTTAAAAATAAGTGTTGCTTTTATTGTTAGGGAGCTAGAAGTTGAGTGTGCTTTTCAGCAGATTAGTTAGGTATTTAATTTTAAACATTTGTCCTTTATTAATTGTTGGATTATTTGTATGTTTTATACAGCTAAATATAGCTAAATATGTTTGATTTTAATGGAAAAATGTAGACTGATGGAGACTGTTAGAACTAGAAAGGTAGAATATCCAAGATTTTTGATAGTTGAAATTCTTATCTGAAGTTATTNGTTCCTTGTTTCTCAGTTTGTTAATTTTTAACTGAACACCGTTCAAGGTAAATCAATAGCTCCTTTANCACCATTTTTTGTACTGCAGGACGACCTGGCACCAGTACCTGAAAATGACAGCCAAAATCTGTGGCTTCAAAGCGTTGCTCTGCCTCCAGAGAGTCCGCTGGAGCAGAGGAGCAGCTCGCAGGGCNGTGGACAGGCTCTTGTGTGGACACCAGAGAGCTGTGCTGGGAGCTCTGCCTGTGACACACTGTGTCCCCAGAGCCTGCAGGGACAGATCCACAGTCCCAAAATTTCAGAGAGGTGGAGTGTAGATGGGGGAGGCTTGGTCTAGTCTGTCAGCTGCCGAAGAACGACNGAGCAGCTCAGTGCAGGAGGCCAGATGGCTCTATTTCTCACCACCATACTGAGTTTCCTATTTAATTAGAAAATTTCTATTTGAACAATTCCATATGGAATTCTTACAAACTTACAGCTAAAGCTATGCAGGTGTGCACCAGCTTTGACAGGCTCAGAGCTTAAATCAAACCAGGATGTTGTGATGAGATAAGACAAATTGGGAAAAATAAGCACTAGGAGAATGATAAAGAGCACAATGTAGCACAGAACTCTGAAAAATGTTATTTCTTCCTATTTGAAAGCTTAAATATATATTTAATAATTGTAATTAAAAACTAAACCCAAAGTCTTTTTAAAATACCTTTTTAAAAAATAAATTCACTTTGTTTGAACTCAGTAGGAATAGATAATCAAAGCAATTACAAATCTAGTNTGAACAGGTGGCACTTAACTGGAAACTATAATAACTTTTAATATAAAGACAATGGGTCTTATCATCTGATTTAAAGATCACAATGAGATTTATCTCTATGATGATGGAATTAATATTAAATTATATAGGCTCATTATTTCAGCTCATGTAATGAAAACTTNTTTATATTACAAAACTATTAAACATAATTCCATTTAATTTGCCAGACTGTTAATGTCTTCCCAGAGGACACTCTAAACAAAGGCTAGGAAATCAAATCAGTTNCATGCTTATAGCTGAGAAATCCCTTTACACAGTGAATTATATTTCTGGCTAAGAATTTTAGAATTCAAGCATAATATTTGCAAACTAAAAGACACAAAATCCTATACAAATGCAAAAACAGCTATCAAGATATCAGAGCATCTCAAAATGAACTACAGAAATGTTAGGGTCACTTTAAAAGAAGGTGAGTCTGGAAAGTTTATAACCTGTAGTCTGACTCAACATTCTTCAAATCTGCTTTTCAACAGTTTTCATGCCTGACCAGTGTGCAGATACATCACACAACCTCATCAAAACAGCTAACCCTCTTTCTTAGAGCCAAATTAAAAGAATATTCTGAAGTTTTATCATTTCACTTTTTTTTTTTTTTCTTTTGCAGACCACCACATCAGGGACTAATTCACTAAAGAAATTCAAGGTGCAGCCAATCCACATCTGTACCCAACTGTGTGTTTTGACAGCACTGGACATCTGTTCCTTTCTCTGAGCAAAACAGGGGGAGAAAAAATAATGAGTGTCTGCAGTTCTGAAATCAGGTAAAGACATCCACCTACTCTTTTACACTCTGAAGGAAATGTGAANAGTAGACTTTTTAAAACTGAATTCTAAATGCAACAAAGAATGACATAGAGTGATGAAAGTTGCATCCCATCCTTAAAATAAAAGAAAATACTTTGCACTTTATGTGGATATTTGATAGTATTTTCATTTATGGAGAAAATGTAATTTTGCTAGAGGACATTTCCTTATGGAAATCCAGGAGGATTTACTNGTAGATGTGCAACGAATTTAATTTTAACTCATACTGATTAATGGAGTTAAAAAGGCTTTTCAACATGACAAGATGCAAAAGAGTGGAAGAAAATGAAAATACAATTTATTTGGTGGTTTTACCAGTGAAATAAAATCAAAGTGTGNTTTTCTTTGTACAATAATTAAAGGAAAATATTTAGAACTAAAAAATTGAATTTAAAATGTTTTATATAAAATAAGAACTAAACTTNAAAAATATTTTCCCTAATTCATCATCAAGTGCTGTTTACATTATAATAACTACCCTAATAAAAATTCCTTATACATACACTGATAGTGTAATTGAACTGAAAAAGAAAATCTTATTTGCCTTCAATTTTTGAATTCTCTTCAGAGAAAATTGTGTTCTGAAAAGTTTATTTTCCCTTCCCTTAAGGATACTCTCCTTTGAGAATGCTTGGAGCACTAGTTACTGTTGAATTTACATGCTTGAAATTTGTCTTAAAAATCCATTTTTCCACTGCAATATTTATTTCTAACACATACTATTATTATGACTACTGGACAGTTCTTTCATATAAAGTTCTGTTCAGAGAATATCAATGGAAGTCTGTTTATATCCTGCAGGAGTTTAGCAAGTGATTTGAGAAGGGAAAAATCCTTCTGGCACAAGAACATTGCAATGTTTTGCACTAGGTACAATATATTTACCTAACAGTCAAAGAGTACATTCTGGAGAAAACACTTCTAAATGCACCTGTCTCATGGGAATGGGTGCTAATGTATTTAGGATTGATTTATTTTGAATANTCTACATAAAAGGAAGATTGAACAATAAATTTATCAGATACGCTTGCTTGCTTGACTTATTTTGGAGGCTGCCTCAGTTACTTTGTTTAAATGCATGATAAAATGAATACTTGGAAGACAAAAATATGTTTACTATTGCATAAAAATACAAATATGAAGTTTACAGAGTCTGNACAGAGAGAACATCAAGCACTTTTTTTCTCTCTTCAGTTTGCTAAAAATTTAAAAATTATATGTAGGTGCCTTGACCCATTCTTTTTCTCTCTGAACCTGGAAGAATTTCTTTAAATTAACCCCAATGNTTCTGATTTTGTAACTTAGGACTGGGTTTGTTAAAAATTGTCTTTCTTTAAGACNGGTATAATACTATTTAAAATAATTGCAGAAATAATCTATGTAACACTAATTGTAATATCTGACTTTATTTTCCCTAAGGTGTACAGAGGAGAGATAGCAGAAAGTGCAAAAATAACATTCTGTTGTCAGATCTGAAGTTACTTGGTTTCTGATCTTAAACACAACATTCAAATTTCTCTGTGTTTCTCTTTGGCCAGCAGTAGAAAGATTTTGAGAAAGATGGTTTGTTTGTTTGTTTGTTTGNTTGTTTGTTTGTTTGTTTGTTTGTTGGGGTTTTTTTAATGCTTNAGATATTTTTTAATTTGCAACATTACACAATACATTTTTTTGTTATTAGTTTTTTTTNAATTAGAGAAATTCTCAGTACAACACTGCACACATGTCTTTTTATCCTTTCCAGTAAGAAAATATATCAAAACTTATTAGACAGTATATACTTTATGATGAAAAATTGGGAAAACAATTTTCATTATTTAAAATCGCAGTAATTCACTACCAAAGGAATTAATCCACAACACTGAAATTGAAATAGTGAGGACAGAGCTAAAAATATTAATGAAAATGTATTGGATTTTCTTTCTGCTTCTTTTAATGACAAAGTATTTATTTCACAATTTTGAAAGAAAGTACAGCAGATATGATTTATCAAATTGCATAACTGAAATCCAGATGTCTTACATTCATTATAGTTTTAATACATTTTTTCTCTTCTTGAANCCTCTGTAATATTATAAAGGTTGATAGCAGGACCTATATGTGAGTTATTGCAACATTGAAACTGAAAACTACAGAAGGCAATCTGAATCACATTCTAAGAAATNACAGTGTTTTTCAGAATTAATAAGGAATGTGGCATATTCTTAGGCATAATAATTCTACTTATTCCAAGTTAGCATATTTTTAAAAGTAATTAATACCATTCTCCTAATATTTCTTGGTATATGTCTGGTAGCATAGTATTTAATTATTTTTTCCAGCTATTTCTCTAATATCTTTAAGGTTCAACAATATTATAACTGTAATTCATAGTTAACTGAACAGGAACAAATGTCTTATAGAGTTTCTTTCCCTAAAATTAATGTTTCTTGNATAAAATCCTTTAAGATTCTGAGATATCTGCATCTTAAGAGTTTTCCTAACGGTGAATTTATTATTTGGAAAACATTTTTTTTTGGTGCAATGTACTTACCACAAATTTGGTTCAGCCCATTTTAGGCTACCATTGGTAATAACATTTGCTTAATAAATTTTAAAAGTATTCAAAAAGCAAAAACATAAAATAATTAGACAGTAACACAAAAAGCATATCCCTGAAGTAGTCTTTTGACAACTCATGTACAGAGTGCTTTACATTATCTCCTTGTTCATTAATTTTATACTCAATAATAAAAATGTAGGTCATCATAAGATATTTGCCTGAGGGTAAAGTAATTTCTTTTCTGTCTCTTGTGAAAAAGGTTTTGATTCAGCTTTTCCAAACTCCAGAAATCTGAATTAAGCAGCCTTTTACTTCAGCTTCTTATGAACTGCATTTCTGTTTAACAGGTCCCTAAATTGTTCCAGGTTTCTTGTTTGCTTGTTCCAAACAGAAGCAGAGATCGTGCTAAAACTTAAGTCAATTCCATATAGTCAAGAGACATAGAAAAATAACAATAACAATAACAATAACAACAACAACAATAACAACAATAACAATAATAACAACAACAACAAAACAACAACAACAACAATAAACAACAACAACAACAACAACAACAAAACAACAATAATAATAATAATAATAATAATAATAATAATAATAATAATAATAATAAAATACTCATTTGGAAATCTAGTTTTAGGTAGGAAATGTTTAAAGGGAAAGATTCTAGACTATATGCTTCAAACAGACAAAAAAAGAATAATGCTAACTGAAGTTGTGTTNGGGGAGGTTTAGNTTGGGTATTGCAAAGAGGTTCTTTCCCCAGAGAGTGTTTGGNCACTGGAANAGGCTCCCCAGGGCAGTGGTCACAGCCCCAGCCTGACAGAGTTCAAGAAGCATTNNGACAATGCTCTCAGGCACATGGTGTCACTCTTGAGGATGGTGCTGTGCAGGGACAGCCACCTTGTGGGTGCCTTCCAACTCAGCATATTGTGTGATTGTGTTCAATCTGGTCATCATAACACTTTTCACAGTATTGCAGATCACCTCTTTTGTTCATATGTGGGATAAATATTGGTATGAAAGTACAGAAAATTTGACACTTTTATTCTTTTTAAATCAGAATCAATAGGGACTGTGCCCTTAAACTCTTGCTCTGCTACTTCTCACCCACAAGATTCATATTTATTCACGCAATAAAATTGAATTTTAGAGTTCACCTCTTGTAATAAATATAGATTTTTCTGTAAAAGACCTCAAATTAGTTATGAGTAGGAGCTGGAAAAATTTATTTTCATATAATGATAGCCTGTACTCAACTGCATAACATGATAGAATCATAGAATGATAAAATCATGTAATGATAAAATCATAGAATAGTTTGGGCTGGAAGGCACCTTTAAAGGTCATCTAGTGCAACACTGCTGTCATGGAGAGGAACTAGATCAGATTGCTCAGGACCTCTTCCCCTGACCTTGACCATTTCCAGCAATGGGACACCTACCATCTCTCTGGGCAACCTCTTCTGATGTTTCACCACCCATTTAAGAAAAAATATTTATTTATATCTAGCCTGAATCTAGCATGTTTTAGTTTAAAATCATTACAAACATTTCTACAGGTCCAGCTAAAAAAATNGACTCCCTTAAAGCCCCCTTTAGGTGCTGGAAGACTGCTGTATGATCTCCTCAGACCCTTCTCCAGGCTGAATTACTAAACATTCAGCACACATTTTCATGGACTTCCTATGGANCCACTCCAACTGGTCCATGTCTCTTGCCAACAAAATATGCAGGTTCTGCAAAACCTCCAGTGACTCTTTGAGCTCTGTACCTGATACTTGACCCTGCAAACATGAGGTTAATGAGAAAGGTGACTAAGGATTTTCCAGATCCCAGCTTTATTCATTACTATTTGGAAACCAAAAATACTTCCTCCTGTATTAAGTAGTTTGAGCTATTTTAATATTTAATATCAGGTGGTTAAGTAATTTTTTTCAGGAAAAACTGAAAGAGAATAAGTTTAGATTAGATATAAGGAAGAAATTCTTTACTGAGAGGGCGGTGAGGCACAGGAACAGGTTGCCCAGAGAAGTTGTGGAGGTGTTTAAGCCAGGCTGGACAGGATCTAAAAAATCTGATCTGGTGNAAGGTTTTCATGGAAGGTGGGTTGGAACATGATAGTCCTTAAGGTCTGTTTCAACCCAACCTATTTATGATTTTGTCATTCTATGTTTGTTTTGAGACTGTAAGGAAGATGAAGTCAATGAGAATATAAACTAATTTATTTTTGTTGCTTGCTGTCTATTTCTTAAGCTAATTCTGTTCTTAGATCTTCAAGACAACATTATTTTCAGCTCTTTAGGAATTAAGGACTAATGTATATATGAAAACATGAAAATGCATGAAATCTTTAATGGGAGAATTTACTGGCATGGACTCCACTTATGCCAGCAAAGAAAAGCCAGTTTATTATACAAACTTACCAGCATTTATAGGTCACTATTTTCATACAGAATTTCCCACTCAGACCCTCTTTTTTAATGAGAAAAATATTTTTCCACTTTTCATAATCATATTAAAAAGTTTCCAGAACTGTACTTTTCTATATNAACTATATCCTATAAAAGTGAGACCAGTACATTTTTTTGCATGATAAATAAAATTCTCTGTTTTGAAGGTAAAGGATCAATGCCTGTCTTAGGCAAGGTAATGGGAAACACAAATGAATTCTTAAACCATCAATCCTCTGAAAGAGAAATTATTTCGTCTAGAAAACTCGTTTGCTGTTCTAGATTTTTTTTTATTACTTGCTTTAAAGTAATCAAACTGGCACAAATCTTCATTTCAGACCTGTTCTACAGTTTCAGAAAGTTCTGAGAAAAGTATCTTACTAGCTAAAGTTAATTTGTTTTATCCTTTTTTATCAATTTCCCATTTTCCCCCTCTGCTGCTGCTACTGTCACCATAAACTGTTCTTTAATTTTGTGCTCACAGAAACACTTTACAATATCAACTGAGCAAAGGTTCTTGGGTTTATCTTCACACATGGGTAAGTCTGCTCAGTGTTGGTCTGGCATGGCTATATGCCAAAATGGTAGGGAAGAGTCTCCATTGATTACACATCATAGAANAAAAAGGATAAATGTTCACCTTCATTAAACTTAGGCAAGGTTTTAATGCAGACGAAACAGAAGCTTTCTCTTTCATTTGACCATGACAGGCAGAAAGCAGAGGAATAAATATGTATAGCCCAGAGAAACGAGGCTTACAAGAAACACAATGTATNGTAATTCTCAGTACCACTGCAATGCCTTTGCCTATTTTGAGAGAGCAATTAGATGAGAGAAGAGACTGCATGATTTTTTATGTAAAGGAAATAGATATATAAAATANAATATAACTTAAATAGTTTTAAAGACTTTTTTGAATAAGCACATACTATATTTTTAATTGTAATGCTTCCAGAAAAATTTCAGATTAAGTACCAGTAGAAATAAGCAAAATTCTAAATGTATGCAAAGGCATGTTGAAAAACATTTGACATCATTATTTAAGAACCGTTGATAAGCTTTATGATGCCTATATGAAGCTTATTTTTATAACTGTTTTAAGGTCAGACTCAGCATTGGTTAAATGCAATCTTGTGCCCAGGCTACTTCAACAAATTTAGTTGTCTGTCAGGCTTAAATAATTTGTTGAATTAGACATTAATTTTTAAGGCACCTGTGTGGAAGAATCCAAACAATATATTTCTTGACATTGTGANATTGCAATTGCAGAAATCATGAAGCAGCATGAGAGTGGATCCCTGTTATCATTCTTCAAAACATTCCACTCCAAGAAGTTTGGAGAAAATAGGAAAACAGCTTCTTTTCCACATAAATAGACCAGAATTGAAAAAAGTTTGGTTGCTATAGCAGGATTGATAATTACTGATTTTTTAAAAANCAATGGGGGCTCAAAAATTGCTGTATTTGACATGCATTGTGGCTANAAATCCTAGTGAACTCAGTGAGCAACATAAAAAAAATACACATGAATTGCTTTGGGAGTTCAGAGCAAGAACAACCTGAACTGCAAAAACCACGAGAAATGTCAGCTTGCAAATTCTTGAGGCCAGAAGTCTTTAACATGATATAACTATANGTATTTATTTCTTCTTTCTAAGAACATGACTGCACAGTGTGTCTGTGACAGAGATCAGACTGCAGCCAATGTGATAAACTCCAGCACTTGCAAACACAGTGATATTGCATCAGACTATAAATNAGAGCATTCAACATCTTTACAGAAATGTGAAGCATGTATGATTAATTTGCAGACCTAACACCAATTATTTGCAGCAGCAGCAGCAGATTAAGTCCCAAACAAAACATGCTTTAACTTGTCTAGTTAGAGATAAACAAATTCACATTTTGTCACCAGTATTTGATGTGTGTTTCTGACCCTTAAGTGGGTCATACCAGTGTTTTAGACTGGTATTAGTCATTAGTCAGAATGATTCGACTTTAAGCATTTTGGGTTGCAAACATAGAAATATATAACTTTTTTAAAAAAATTAAATTGCTCTTGGGACTTCAAATGGAATCTGAATACATTTGTAGCTTGCTACTGGCTCGCTATATTACCTGTCAGCNGGTCGTTGGAATCTGCTTACTCTGGAAACTTAAAATAGAACAAAGTTGCTTTTACACCACACATTGTAAAATTATTCTTTCACTAGCTGGCCCACAATGTTTCCCAGTAGGATAACTGATACGGAAGACATACAGCTTGGTATTCCCATATCTTCCTAAACAAGAAAGTTGCAACAAAGAATAACTGATAGATCAATTTCTTTGTGCAGAAGCTGGAGAGACTCAAAAAGCAGGTGAGTTCAAGGTAANACACATAAACAGATGTGAATACATCACAGAGATAAGTATTGACAGGAGAAACTAATAGGGTGGAGATTGGCTACAAGGAAAGCAAAAAAAAGAAAAATAATAATAGAAAACCGTGGCAATGGTAAAAAGAAATGTAGTAATACATTATGATAACATATTGGCCATACACACTCCTTTTTCAGAAGTAATGGATACTGAGATTAAAAAGAGGCATATTACAAATACTAGCAAAAAAAAAAAAAAAAAAAGCTACTAAAAGGCAAAAAGACACAAGAAGAGAAATAATTTTTTTAAAATGTGACCACAAATATAATAACCTGACCATGACATACAAAAAATATATCTGTTTTCCACACCTTTAGTATAAAGAGTTCAGTTGGAGGAGGTGTTTTTGTACAGTCTATCCCATATTGAGCTGAATTGTGCCTCTTTCCTGACCTGAGAAGCTGAACTACAGAAGAGCAGAAATAAAATGGAACAGAATGGAACAGAACAGAACAGAGTAGAGTTGGGATGGGATGGGATGGGATGGGATGGGATGGGATGGGATGGGATGGG
>OAMK01002715.1:818255-845633 GCA_900205225.1 Saxicola maurus maurus
AATAGAATAGAATAGAATAGAATAGAATAGAATAGAATAGAATAGAATAGAATAGAATAGAATAGAATAGAATAGAATAGAATAGAATAGAAATACACCATAGTCTAGTCCCACCTCCTGACCTACTCAGGGCTGATAAGCACATTATAAGGGGCATTATCCAAATGCCTCCTTTTGAGGCAGTGACAGGCATGGGGCACTATACACCTTGCTATGAAGCCTCTGCTCATGTTTGACCACTCTCTCATAGTCCTTTGAGAGAGTCAACAGCNTCTCCCAGTTTAGTATCATCAACAGATTTATTAATTGTGCCTTCAATTAATGCATAGAAATAAATTATAAACCTTTTGAACTGAACTGGTCCTAAAATTGAGTCCAGAATAGCTACTGCAGGCATGAGAAAAATTGGAAATCTGTAAAATTGTATCACAGNGAGTATAAATTGAAAATATATTAAACAAAAAAAGTTTTTTTTAAAGGAAGTATAGTCTATTATGCTACCAGAAAAGTATAAAGAGGTGAAAAAAAGAGCAAGGAAACTCAAGAGAACAAGCTTCAGCAGAAAGAGTCAGAAAACCTCCTCTTTGAGGCAGCTTGTTTCAGCTTCCACTCACTCCATTGACCCTTACCATAGGAGGAAAAAATGTGAAGAAGTCCATAGACAAAGGGGAATATGGCATATGCAGTACAAGAGGAGCTTAGAAAAGTATTTGATAGAGGGCCTGAGGAAATCTGGCTTCAAAGAACAACTTGAAGTCATCTGGATGCGAACCAGTCTTCTATGAACTGAAAATTGCCTGAAGGGTAAGGCAGAAGAGTAAAAGAAAAATATAAGTGTCTGTGCTGCCTTGTCTATGAAAGCAGTACATTATCTGAAGTCTCTTCAAATAGGATTGACAACTACAGAAAGAGAAATAATACCAATGAAAGCAGAAGTAGAGGTAAAAATGTCTAACATTGAAGACCACACAGAAGTGTAAAGAGTATCTACTCTAAGAGCAGCAATTAACAGTGACCATTGCACATAAGTTAATGGAGATGCGTTCACAGCAGTGTCAAAAACATTAATTTAACATAATGTCATAGACAAGTGAAGTTTTCTTATATTGTTCTACATGTAAATGACACAGCAAAAAACTAGTTATCACATTACTCATCCAAACTATATATGTATTAAGCACATTCACTAAAGAAAAAAGGATAGGATAAGGGAAAAATATATGTAAAGCAATTAATCTTCTCTGTATTCAAGAGCAGAGAATTGGGCTACATGGCTAATAAAAATCAAACAACAGAGAAAATGGCAGAGTCACCATCTCACACTGTACATTCTGTTTGATTTATGTATACAAAGTTTGACCTAAATAAAATGTTGAAAGAAAGAGAGAGAATGTTTGTTCTGCCTCCCCAAAATCAGTACACCAGAGTAAAGCATGCTCAGTCTGTCCTGTGAGATATAGTCCCTAATCAATGGAATACTAGCAGATCTTTGCAATAAACTGTAAGGACCTGGTATCAATCTTGGTATCTGCATAATGAAGCCACTTCATTTTATTACCNTACATTTGGAGCTAGCTGATTAGACAATGGTCCCAGATTAAAGTTGTGATTTTACATTGATTTAACTAAATCAATGTAAAATTGAAAGCATTATATTTTAATATTTAATGTAGGGTTTACGTCTTTAAAAAGTTTAAGGTGCAAGTAAAACAAATGCAGACAGACTAAGCTGATTTAAACTATAAGAAAGCCCATTTTTTTCTTGCATTGCTTCTGCTACCTAAGATAGTTTTGTTCAATCTTTTTCAAATGGAAAATTTCAGTACAAATTTTGCAGTTGTTTTCAAGAAAAAAAAATTGTGCCTGTATATCAAACAAACAAGACTTTAATAAGTGAATGGTAAGCAAAAGAAGAAGAATTAAAAACTGAATGAGGAATACAAAAGCAATCACTCACAATCTCATTTGGTCAGACCTATGTCCAACGAGTTTCCAAATAAAAGGTAGGTAAACCCCTGCTCCTTTTGGTGCTGTTCATGATATTATATATTCTGAAATACATCTTTGGTTATTTCAGGTAATCTGCCCAGTTGTGTCTCCTCCCTGCACACCCTCTTCCCTCCCAGTCTATTCACTGTAGAGGTAGAGTGAGATANCAAGGAGGCCTTGATGCTGCAGAAGCACTGCTTTGATGAAAATTCTAAAATACATCATCATACAAGCTGCTGTGAAGTAAATTAGCTCTATTCTAACCAGGTCCAGTACAAATACCTGAACAAACCCTACATTTTAAGACAGCAACATTGCTTCATTTGCTCAAGGAAAAAAAAAAAGAAATAGAGTAAATCTAAAATAATATAATATAAAAATAAACTTCCTGAACAATAATTTGTAAATTCTCTCTACTTTACTGTCTATACACATACAGTTGCTTTTTCATTTTTTTACAGTAAAGGTCTTTTTGAAGGATATGATCAGGTCATATTACCTCTTCACTTTTAACACAGTCAAGGCAAATATTTTTTCATCTATAACCTACATATAGGAATGGACAGCCCTTTCACTGCTCAGGGTTCTTCATGCAACATGTTCTGGTGCTTCCCTTTTCTATGGTAATACACCTTTTGCATATTTTCTTAAGCAGGCATTTCGAAGTAGTGTTCTTTGTATTAAACTTGAAATTATTCCTCAGGACTCATCCTTTTCACACATTTCAAGTTAACCAACAATTAAAATTCTCTCTTCCCTTATACACCAGATTTATAACTAAGTGATACTCTACAATCTTTCAGTCCATAAGCAGGTTTCACTTTTTTGCCTAGGTTTAAAAGCACAGTGCAAATGCTGCCTGTAATATTTGACTGGATGAGCTTGCTACTCCCAGACAAAAAACTGCAGTGCACACTGAGTAAACTAATGACTAAGCAGCTTTATAATAATCTTTCTTTTCAACAGCCCATCTTCACCAGGTTTTATTTTAATTGCTTCATTAAAATATTTCAAAGTCCATCTGAGAATCTCATCTGTTCACCCTGAAAACTTCTTTCAGAAAAAACTGATTCACTTCCCTTCTGATTTCCTGTCATGAGAGAGAATTATGTTAATGCAATGAAAAATAATTGATTGCAGAGCTGGAAACTAGTGGGAATTTGTGGAGAACACAGGCTGGGATATCTGAGGGACATGAAATAATAGTGACTGCAGGGATAAACAGAGNCAGGGAATAAAGACAGGGTTCAATTTCTCTTAGTGGGTTAATCTCAGCAGGTAATTTGTATTTATAAAACTTCTNTGTTTGGCAAGGAGGGACAAAATTTAAGGAACTTTAATCAGGAGCACAAAAAGAAATNATTTTCTGCTTGATTTAAAAAAAANCAATATTTAATTATCCAAATTTATTTGCATTCTGAAAAATGATCTTCCAATCGTTAACTGCAGTAAATACTGAAATTATTTATAGNGCATTCAAATACAGCTCATTTAGCTGATTTAATAAAATAAGAAACAAATAAAAAGTAGTCATAATATACTGGAAAAGGCTTGTTCCTGGAAGAACTGTGCTTTTACAAAGCACTCAGAATCAACTATTGCTATTTATATAAGAGAACAGTAATTGATATGAGTTTGTGATGATTTTGACACAGCTGCTACCCAGGCAACTCAAAATTAATATTCTGAAATTCCACTCACTTGAAACTTCATTTTGATTAAAAAAAATACCAGTTTGGATGGTAGAACATTAAATACAGTAGCAAACAATTCTAGTCAGAAGAAGAAATTAATTCTTGTTTGCAAATCAAATGATGTAATATAAATTTGATATGCCAGATGAATGTTGAATTATTTGAGTNATTACAAAAAACATATCTGGTTTGAAGAAATAATAATTTTTTTTCTGGTTTTCTTTTCTGCCCTATTAATAGAAGTGAGGTTTAAGGTAGTAAATCACCATGCCTTATAGTTTAATTCACTTAGACTTATCTAATGTGCACATTAAGTTTACATAAACAATATATTTATGCAATTTTTGTTTCCTCCTCCCATCNACATTTTTTGTTTCATTCCCATTGATTCCACAATAACTGAAAATGTCAGTGTTACTCACAAAAGGACTTTTTATTTTAATTGGAGAGAAACTTTTGCAAAGATTTGAGTTTGACAGTGTTCTCTGAGAATGGTTGGGCCTGTATTTTATTTAATCTGGTTATTAGAGAAGTTCCAGACTGAAGTTCCCCACTGAGAAATTTCTGCCTAAAGGAATTTGCTTTAGAAATATGTTGTTGGATTTTTTTAATAAATGTAAAGCTGAGACCTACTGCTCATTACTGACTGCTGTAGCCTCTAGATCTGCTTTAAGGGGTTATTCATGAATTGGTTTGCTGTCTANTCACTTAGCTCATGTTTATAGTTTCAAACAAACTCTGTCATTTGTAGTCCTGTGGTTGTAGTTCTGTCCTCTGTTAAAGTCTCTTAACTGAATCCTTGCTCAGTTTTCTGTTCTGAAACAAATATGGGAAGTATTTTTTTCCCAAAACTAAACTAATTCAGATTGACCCACTGTAAGTTCATAAGTTTCTTTATACTTAATGCAGAACTAGTTAAGGAAAAGAGAATAAAAGAACAACAAAAAGCAATCCCAACAAATAAACAAACAAAACCAAAAACAAACAAAAAACACACCAAAAAAACCCCCACACAGCGACCCTAACCAAGCAACCAAATACATATACATATNAATACATATTTCACANTGTTTTTCTCCCCAAAATATCAGATATTTGCTAATAAATATCCTTCCNTATCTAAAATTAGGCTCTCTAATTATAAAATCTACATCTTTGATGAGAACAATATTTTTAACTGAGTGTTAATTGTGATTAATTTATTCATTGATGCTGCTACAATTTATATTCAATGCACCTGTTAAAATGGCAGCATTCAAATATAGCTTTTTATTCATTTGTTTTATTTAAGTGAATAAAATTATATTTTTCTAATCAGTAATCATATTTCTTATTTATAACATTCTTAGTGAGAATAATATGGTTTTTTTCAGTGTAAAGATAGTCACAAAACCACCAAGAGATAAGCAACTTCACAAAAGCTACCCTGGGGTTCACGTGGGTTTTGGGGGTGACCAAGGCTTCATTCAATCATGATTCTGCTGGTCAGTTAGGCAGGGGTTTGCAATCCTAAAATATTAAATTATTCCAAAAATTCCTGACATGCAAAGGTGCGGATTTTTTCCAAGTGCTTTAAATAGCTCTGATTTTGGGACACGAGAAAGTCTTTAAAGGGTTTCTGCTTATCCCTGCTGTTCACTGCTAGGAGAGAGGATGAAAACACATGAGCAAATGACTGACTAGACTTCTCCCTGTCTGTGGCATTACAACCAGAAGCCAAAGCAGTGTTTGGAGTGGATAAGTAGGGGGAGTTACTGCAGTTTAAAACCAGCAGCTAGGAATTTAGATGACTTTTCTCTCCATGCCTGAGAGAGGGACAGGAGTAGGGTTACATTCTCAGAGTTACAGATTTTTTTCACAAAGCCCTAAGTAGTGGCCAAGTCTCAACACAGAGAACTGAACCTATGGCACTGTCTGGNCCTCAAACAACAATAAAAAAGAAATAAAGTATTGATTGTTGGTTGGGTTGCTTGTTGGGTTGATTTGTCGTTTTTTGNTTTTTTAGTTTGAACTAAATACTTGCCCTTGATTTGCTATAATTTTAACCTTCATACTATTAATTATTTTCAAATTTTAGGATGACTTTTTAAAACTCATAAAAGCAATGGTAGCACCCAAATGGATTTTGTGAANTTCTGCAGATTAAGAGCGTGTTCATCATACAAATAGAAGATAATTATGACAATGACAAAATGCCTTTCAAATCAGCAACTTTGCTCTAGTAACATAACTGAACTATTGAGGAAATAATATAGAGTCATTTTAACATTTTATCTGAATGACTCCTTAATATTTTAATGATTCAGTAGGCACGAATCATGAATGATTCACTAAGTTAAAAATGGTCAACAGTCAAAACAAATCTACTTTATACAGGACAATTACTGAAGTTTATAAATTGATCCTGTAAAAGCTAAAGATCTCTTGCATCTCTTACATTTCTTGATATCTTTCTCAAAATNCACTCACTAAAAGTGTTAGAAAGTCTGAAGCAATGACACAGCTCTCCTGAGCTTGGCTAGACATGTGTCGAAGTGCATAATGACTAAATTAATCATGACTAAATTAAATATTTAAAATTAGTTATTCCTGGAAAGATCTTAAAGATAGTTAATATAGTTAATATTCAGATACAACCAGCAGAGAGGTCCCAGATAGAACCTGGATAGAGCCTCCCATACTGTGTTGTTGAACACCACTAGTCATAGGAGGGTAGCACATAGAGACTTCAGCNATCAAAATCTGAAATTTTACAATCTCTGAATTCAGAATCAAATCAAGAAAGCAGAATTTTATATGACTTTATCAGGTCTACTCTTTATCATCTGCCAACAGTCACAACTTTCAAGCAAATGTGGATAGATATCCAGAAAATTAAATTGACGTAATAATTCCTCTAATAAAAACAATTTTAGGAGTTAATTGCTTCTTTATGTAATACAGAATAGAAAATGGTTATGATAAAAGATAAAATGCATACTGCCTGAAGTTAGCAGAAGCAATGTTAGGGAGGAAACTAACAATCTGTACACTACAGTATTATCTAGTATCTATACACCAGTATTATCTTAATTATCACAATGCACATAATGAAGTTTTGGCCATAAACTTCTCTGACCAAGCTGGAAGAAATTACAGCTTTTCTTTTTTGAAACCCAAATGCCTNTTTTTTAACTCTAGGAAACTTTGAGAACCATCCATTAGAACAATTTAAAATCACTTACAAGCATACAAACCCAAAAGAGAAAATTATTTGAAAATTTTTCTATTTCTCGCCTTACCTCTCTGATTCTACAGTAACAGAGTTCTTCAGAAGCACCTTGAAAGTAAATTATCACATTTTCTGCTCTCTGAAATTTGGCCCCAAATGTACAACATCAGTGATTTGACCAGAATAAAAGTTTTCTGAGTTTATATCTGTAGTCACATCTTGAGTCTTTGCAGAAGGTCATCATGAAAATTAACATAATGAATACTTAACAAACTGCAGCAGCCCTTTGACGTGTTTTAAGACAATCATCATTAACACAAGTCGAGACCAATTCATGTCAGCTATTCTCAATGAGTCCCTGGCCAGAAGATTTTNCTGCAAATAATATTTGCCTGCACACAGGAAACAAAAAATGAACCTATTCATTTGCTAAAATACAGCAGCATGTGGATAAAGGAACTTAAACATACAAAAAAAGCTAGATAAGTTTCTGGTATATAAGCACTCTTTTATCATCAGACATTTAAAAGTAGTAGCATATGAAACAACCCACTGAAATTATCAAAGTGTTAAAAAAATNTAACATCTTTCCTGTAGCTTTTATGAGGTTGTATAAGAATCAAGGCCCTGAAATATTGAAAATATGAAAGGGAAATTCCACTTTCCTTAGCACATCTCATTTCTAGCAATGTCACTCACATGATTATTGTCAGTTTCCTACTGTATAAAGCCAGGACAGTGAAAAAGATCATTTGAGAGGAACTTCAAAGTGGTACATAAATTTTATCTCCAGAAAAAAAAATTTTAGGAAGACTAATAGTGTTCTCTCTGTTTCATACAGAATAAAACACCCAAGAGTAACAATATATTTTACTGATTTTCCAGTTCAAATGCTGAAAATTCTTGTAACTCACAGCAACCAAATGTCTTGTGTGAAGGATGCCAGAAAAAGATGAAAAATACTGAAAGGCACAATGGAAAATTATTGTAGCAGTAACAAATACAGAAGTTATTCCTGTATTATTTACCAGCACACATCTGTATAAAAGCCCTTGAATTTCAAGAACAGGGATTGAAGAGCAGCAGGGAAGCAATTCTCCATCCTGCTCCTCTGGAGAAGGATTCTTGGTATTTAGTTTTTCATCTAAAGGAAGCAAATTAGAAACTTGTCCAATTTCCAGACAGCATTGAACAGCTGGTCATGAGGATATCACCAGTTGTGGAAATGCTTATAGGCAGCAATCTTTTCTCCTATAGTCAAGGAGTAACAAATTAACTTTGGAAGTGATTTTGAAGGCCCCTGAAGAAGCAAAAAAACCAGAAAAAATCCCCTAGAACTGGGTTAAAATAGTTTCACTCAGTGCTCTTGTATCATGTGGACTTGAAACACCAAGCCTCAGTACACACAAATAAATATGCATACATTGAGCAGCAATACCTTCATAAAGCCATGCAANGCCTGTATGCATGCATACAGACAAACACAGACACACACAAAAACCTTTTTCATCATTAATGTAGGAATAAAAATTGTTGATTTTACTCTGCTAAGCTATAGAAGNAGTAGTGTATTTTGAAAACGATTTTTTCACAGAGATAGGTAAACAAACAAATAAACCCTTTTCAAATGTGAAATGCAAATGTAAAGTCTACCTTTTATTTTAACAATAAAAATAATCATAATATCTCTTCTCCCAGTATTTTTTTCCAAGGTGTGGCAAGTGATAATTCCACTGATTTTTTTTTCGCTGGTGTGGGAATCTAGGACTTTCTTTTAAAATTNGGTTTATCTTTTTTTATTTAAAAAAGCATTACCTGATACTTTGTCACAGATTTTAAACATCCATCTGTATTCTGATGTCCATTAAAGCTGGTAATGGCAAAATGTTGCTTCCAGAACAGACAAAGGTAGAATACTAAAAAACCCAAAAGTCTTGCATTTTTCAGTGGTTTTTGTTCATCTGAAAAACAGGTGAAAGAAAGAGAAGGGAAGAGTGGGCAGCCTTTTAAGGCTAGGACAAATCAATTACTGTCTCTCACTGTGTAGAATCAGTGTAGAACAAAGTTCAAAGCTATGTTGTATAATGTAGGGCCAGAGAGAATCTTTCAGAACAATTTTCAATCCAAGGCTTTTTTCCTCTGCCAGCCAACAAAAATCACACTTTCAGGAATAAATTAAGAGACCAAGAAGCCAAAATGAATGATCAGATACCCTACATACTCATTGCAAGATAAGGTGAGGTAGCATATAAAAATCCAGTGGAAAATTTGCACTAAAATATGTCAAAGGTAATTTGAAANTAAATATTTAATTTTGAAATATTTTTTTAATACAAATTATCCTGTTATCTACATTACCCTGCAGAAAAAAANCCCTTTTTTTTAACACAGCATCCTGTCTTTAGAAAAGTTTTTCATCCAATTCTTATTACATAGTTGCATAGTAAAAGTAACCTAATACATTCTAAATTATTGTGTCAAAGCTAGATACCACAAAGCTCAGGTAACAATTGAAAACTACACTCATACTAAAAGAGCAGATTTTTTTTTTTTTTTTTCTGTAGGGATGAATGTACTTACTCAATACATTACCAGGAACAATGGAGTAAGTGCAGCAATAATATTGCCATGTTTTCTTGAGATGCTGCAAGTGCCAGNTGAAATCAATATGAATTGACAACANTTTCATGTTTTAAAAAAGTAAACAACTTTTCATGAGATTACAAGAAAAAGTATGGAGATGTGAAATTTTTCTTTTAAAAGCAAAGTATTCTTGCATTGTATCTGTACCCTTCCATTCTTGAAAATCTGAATTGNTGAAGACAAAAAAGCATATAGATTATGCTCCCAAAGAATTCAAGAGAGAATTAGAAACAGAATATTGATCAGAAAATCAATCAGAAGGGCTTTATTTCTTTCANAAATATTTGTGCTGGTGAAGGTAAGATCTCTTCTTCCCTAGTTAGTACTAAACAGAGCNAAGGAGAAAAGCATAAAAAAAATAAACAATACTTAATCAGATTTTGTTGTCTACTACTCAAACACAAGACTTTCAAAACCTCCTTTTATTCAACTGTATTACTACAGTGATATCACACTCACTGGGTAACACTGCCCAGTTTTATCTCTGTACANTATGAATTCCACCAAATCTCATAGCAGCATCTTGTCACTGACATGATGTCATGTTTTGTGTCTTTGTCCAGGATGTTAGTGTTTTTGAACTTTTAATGCACCTGCAAACACATTTCTCATACCTTAAAAGAGCAATTGCTGGTTGTTTAAAGAAACTAATTCCATTTTAAATTTTCTTGAAGGATAATTTTTCAGTTTGTTACTCTACAGTGCTTTTTTTTTTCTACTGAGGCTTTTATGAGTGGATTTAGTTTTTTTCATGCCACCAGTTCTCCTGTTTTAAACATTAGAATTTTTATTGCTTTTGTTAGGCTGTTTTAGTTTAAAAATCATGAGAGATATTTAAACTTCATTTTCAGAGTACCAGTACTAGTTTACTAGTTAGACTTTAGGAAAAAAAAAAAAACAAAAGGGACTAAAATTCTTGGTCAATGGCACTTTTTTTATCCAGCTGATTGATTGTTACTTGCTTTTTTGGTTTGACTTTTTTTTTTTTTTTTTTTTTTTATAGTAGCTTTAAGCTATCAAGATTTCTTGGTTTAGGAAGGCTGAGCTTATGTGCTGAATTTTTAACTGAATTTTATGTTGGTGACAATCCTAATTTTAAGTTTTTCACTTTTAAGTCTGGTTAAAATCTCACCAAAGCAAATGGAGACATGAATGCCTTGATGACCCAAATTTTGATAACCCTCTCTTTCTCTGTTCCTTCACAGAACTCTGCAGTTAAACAGACTTTAACTGCTCTTAAAAAACTTTCTGCAGACAGGGTGTGCAAAAGGTATAAAGTATTTTTACTTTACTATTTTCAGGAGCAGGTAACCACTACAGCTTCCAATATGTATCAGCATTGACTCCACTTTATAAGCACCCATGAAATAATCTGAAGACTTCCCCTTATTTTTGTCAGTTGTTTTTCATGCATTTTCATTTTTAACTGTACTTTCCATGAGCCTTAGTCTCAGTTTCCAGCTTATTCCACCTTATTATTCCAGCACAGTCATAGGCTGCTAGACTGGAACAAAGCACTGTGTGATGCATAGCAAAAGAGGAAATCACATAAGGAAATTTGGCTAAATCAAATGTGATGGATCTTAATCCTCCAAGCAGTTCAAGTTCTGGAACATCAGCCATGTTACTCAGTGAGACTGAATGAAAAAACTGATATTATAATNATATTTTTTCTTCTTTTAGGTAGGAAAACAAAGGGTAACTGGCAAAGGGGCAAATGAAGGCATCCTTTGAAAAGAACAGCTTGGTGTCAACATTAAATGTGACCCTTCATTCAGAAAAGCAGAAACACCAACAAAAATTATTCCCATTTTCAAAATAAACCTTTCTGATTACTGCAGGAAAATGCCATCTTCTCTCATTTGAGCAAAGTTTAAAAGGTGATGCCTGTTATTTTATTGTGTTCTAGACAAAACTCTGCATTTGCAGATACAGGTAAGAAAATAAATATTGCAAGAGAAGTAAGAGTGGTAAAATAAATAAGGAATAAGCTGTGTTTGGGAAGGTCAAATGAACCACACTGAAATATTATGTATCAGATCAAGCCAGTGCAATACATTTTAAAATTATACAGACTATAAAACTATTAACAAACCAAAACCAATTGAAGAGGTATTGTACAAATATCAGTTTATATAACCAACGAATATCAGGTCACAAGACAGCTATGTAGTCCAAAAAGCAGAATAACAGCCAGACTAGAGATATTTTAGGTGTGTGATAACTCAGCAGGCAGAACAGAGAAAGTTTGCATGCTGCTTGGAGCATCAGGAATGTGGACTTAGAAAATAATCTTATCACCTTTAATACACACTAAGTTATTTTATGCATGCACATAGTACTGAAGAAGCAGGAAGCTTCCTGAAGGGAGGAAAGATCAACTGATCAATAAGTATGTCTCAGACTGACTTCAGAACAGCTCTGACAGACTGATTAAAACACACTGCTATCCAGACACAGTTACCCAGAAGGACAGTAGCCTGAAAATGAACCTTTGAAGATAGGATAAAAAGGCTGTGGAAATGTAAGCAGAAGGGATTATCCAGGAGGTGGAAGAAAAAAAATCTGTTTGTCATGCTGATTAAACTTGCAGCAATACACATGATTCCAAATCCATAAAAAAGGCAATAAAGCAAGAACACATGAATGAATAATATAATATGCACAATTGACATCAAAGTTCATTGTTACTCCGCTATCAATGAAATGCACCGTGAAGCTACCTCTTCATGCTGCACAGCAGGTATTGTTTTGGAACCACTGTCAAGGGCAGCAGATTCAAGGATCATTGCTTTAATGCATCACAAATTGTGTTACAACTTGCAAGTGAAAATAGTTCCTTTTTGCTTCCAGTGTATTCTGCAACAGACTGAGGAAGGCAGAACCAGAGAATGCCTAGCGAATATTAATCATATTCCAACAGTTCATTTCCAAGATACTGTAGATTGTTTACGTGTCTCACTGCCACTTTCTCCATAGTTATCATGTTATTTCAGTGAACCTTAGTTCCTACTCATGTTCTATCACCATTTACAATCAAGAAAATATGAGGAAAGATTAAAAAGTTCCCTTTCTTCCACTGCTATGGATGATAACATGAAGATAATTCTTCATGTGGTAGTTGAAAATAATGTAATCTGTGNTTTTATTTTTTGTACTGAAGCTCTCTATTATTGGTAGAGAGAATTTCTTAGGGACCTTTCAATATGAACATAATANTTTGTGTGATACTACAAAAAAAGCAATTGAAACCAGAGTAACTATTTACCCTTTTGCCTTTTCTTATAGTTTCTGTTACCCATACATATTATGTGGTCTCATAAATACCTAGTTCAAATATAAAACATCTTTTAAATAAACCCAGGAAGCTGTGCTTCACTTACCTCAAGTGTTTGTCAGACAGCACCACAGATGCAATTAAAAATAGTGTTATTATACATTCTCCCAAATTCTACAAATATGTCTTCATTTTAAGACTCTGAAGTACAGTAAAAAAGACCTTAATAAGTTTTTAATAAAAAAATTACATTGGAATTGTCTGTCAAGGGTTTCATACATTTAATTTTTCCTGCATTTTTTATCACAGAAATAAATTAGTACATAAGTTAGAGAAAAGAAAAAAAACAAAAACAAATCCCCAAAAAACAACAACAAATACAACAAAGCAACAACAAAAAAACAAAAACAGAAGTAAGATCCCACTGAAAAAGAATAAAACTGCATTTAGACCCACTCTAATAATAAGGCTTTTATTCTGGTCAATTCTCCACTGTAAATCCTATTTATACCTTCATTAATGTAAAAAAAAAAAAAAAATAAAAATCAAGTCCTGTTGAAAAAAGATTCAAGATACAGCTAGTCTGGGAAAGGGATATGGTGCAGAGTTGTTTATTGATAAATGCTTATGTCAGGGAATCAAGGTCAGCACTGTTGTATCAAAGTGGTGCTATATTTCCTCATGTCACTGGTTTGAAAACAGACTGTGCATCTGCACTGATTTCCACTTCTGGGCCAGTATGTCCTGACTCTGTTGTACTTCAAGTGTTCTTTTGAGTAACATGGACATCATCCAGGCAATTCCCAGCCATGAATTTGAGAGAAAAAAATTTTAATGCAGCCTTACAAAAATGTTAATGGGTTTCAGACTTCTACCTACCTTTTATACACAATGGAGAATAGTGTTCTCAGAAAAAAAGGATGCCAGAGGCAGCAGCAGTCTATTCAATGCTTGAAAGCTGTGCTTGATAAACCACTTTATAGCACAACTATAGTCTAAAAATATTCATGCAAGGGCTCTGATTAACCTATTAAAGACAGGGAGGATACTTTAATATGTGGATTAGAAGTACTGTAGAAGGAATAAATATCAATATGGAAATGCNCAGCACTTTCAGCTGAAACCATTGAAAAATTAACTCAACAAACATAATAAACAGACTTTTCCAGCAATTTTCCTGAGACAGTTGTTCAAAGGAATGGTTGTTATTTTCTTTCCAAAAGAAAGAAGGGAGACTTATTATAACATATAGAAAATGCTCTAGTGAAAACACACACAAGAAAATCAGACTTGTTTACAGTTCTTGACAGAATTTCATCTCATCTGAAAAGAATCCTTTCATCATCAGGAGCTCTCAATATTATATTTCAAGCAGTCTGAATAGAAAAATATTACAAAAGGTAAAATATATCTATGGTTGTAAGGAAATCAGAGAGATTTGGTATTGAGGATCAAAGAAATTAAATATGAAATTGAGGCTAAATAATATTTAACTGTGTGCATTATATACTGCTATTCTAAAAATGAGTTCTAGAACATATTTATTTTTTTGTAAGATCAATGACAGTGTATCTCAATAATATTTGATGAACACTTGACTTTATAAATTTTGATGNGTCTAAGGAATTCAGAACATTTTATGTCAATTTTTTTCTCTATTTGCATCTATGTCACTCTTATTCTCAGATAAAACAGGCCTGGTCAAATCTAGCCATACATTAGAGCAGCGTTGAGTGGCCATGCACAGAAANACTTGAACTTGCTTCTTTCACACCTGAGCAAACCAATAATTACCAAATATTGGGAAGTGCTCATATCCAGTTCTGATGACCATTCAAACTGATCTCAGCAACTGATTCTTTTTCCTTTTACAGTAAACCTCTGATGTAACACAATATCTTTAATTTATTGAGGAGTAATTAAGTTCTGTGGGATGGCAGAGGAAATCTGTGCTCAAACATTAATCAAGAAGACACCACCATTTGTGTTATATTTGTTTATATCTGTGTTTTTAAATATAAATGTATCTGTGGGAGGTGTTAGCTGTTTGTTTGTTTTCCCTGTATAAATGCAGTTGTTATGGTAGCCTTAGCTGTACACACAAAGACACAGACACACACATGTACACACCCCACATTGGGATGGAAATAGGGAAAAGCACAATGAGAGCACTCATGTGTCAAGATAAAGCCAGGAAAATTACTTACCAATTGCTGTTAGAGGCGAGAACAACTCAACTTTGGGAAAAATGGTTTATTGTCTTTTAAGACAGATTTGAGAAGCAGAAAGCAAAAAGACAAGTGTTGTAACACCTTTCCTCTCCCAGGCTCATCATCATTCTGTCACTCCAAGCACCACTACCTCCCCACCTTTATGGCACTATCCTCCTCATATTTTTCCTCTGCCCTGGCTCTCCATGGTCTGCAGTTCTTTTAGGAATACCTCACTGCAGCAGCACAAGCATTCTGGAGATTTACTNCACCATGAAACTCCTGCTCCTGCTCTGGCCTTAGTGTTTCCTCTGTTCTTTACCACAGTTTTTTTTCCCATCTCTTCCCACCTTAGAGTGCTTTCTCTCCTTTTCAAAACATGCTTTCCTAAAGGCCCCATTAGCTTTGCTGATGGTCTCAGCTTGGCTTCAGGGAAGCAGCTGTGTCCTACACATGGCAATCCCTGTCCTCTTCCCACAGATGCCCCCCAGCAGCTGCCCCTGCTCCACTTACTGTCACCTCTCCGTGGATATCCAAGCAGATACAACCAGTGGCTTTTACTATAATATTGCAAATTATTGTCTCTCTGGAAGTACAAATCTCATAGAAAACGTCTGCAATTTTGGCAGCTAACATCAGCCTCAGGAAACCAGAGTTTTTGAAGCTTGATCAAGATAAAGGCACAATTATATTTCAATTGAGGCAGAGGAGAAAAAAAATTATATTTGTATTTCTGCAGATGAAATAAAACTGCTTTTATGCTACAACATCCATTAAGAAGTTCAAGATTCTGGCACTGATGCTCTTAGGCACTAAGTTTACAAAAATGTTTAATAACATTAGAAAAACTATTAAGTTAAAAGATTGAACTATTTGTTCGATTGTTGCATCTGGTTTTACAGGTAAGTGAGCTAACTGGTACTGAGCCCTGCAAGGAACAGCTATGGGTATTTNTAGAGTAACAAAAGACCCCAGAAACACAAAAGTACTGAAAAACATCAGTTAACTGATGTACCCTTCAACTCAAAAGTAAAAGTGCTTTTACAAAAAGATCTCCATAGTTTCTCCTCTAGCTTTTCCAAGATTTTGGCCTGGAGCTACAGCCATATATATTCCAAGATTTTGGTCTGGTTTTGTTTGGAGATACAGCCATGCTAGAAGCTAGTGCATCATCTCAAATTCTCTAGGATTGCACAGTGGTAAGCTTTGACTGACACACATTATGAATCAACAGCCCNACCATTCTAGGATTTTTGTTTTAGCGTAATATTTGATTTAATTTATTTGATAAATGCATTGCCTTATGCTTTGTGGTTATGGTATGGCACAAAGTGAATGTTAGGTGGGACAACAGGAGAGTAAGGAAGAGATGGAGTGGGAAATCTCCTTTTGTACTGAATTGCAAAAATGATATTGAAAACATATAACCAGTGTTTTGGTTCACAGCTGGGACCAATAAAAGCCTGTGAAGAATTTCTCTAAATTATACTATCCTGTGGGGTGCCAAGAAAATGTTGTTTCTCATTTAAAGTGAATAGTACCCCCTACTAACTTATTCCTAATCAGGCAAACAACAAAGGAATTAAGTAGGCCATTTCCATACATATGACTGTTTCTTTTATGAAATGTAGTTCACCAGAATTTCAGAGCTAATTGATTTAGAGGAGTTCATGTTTGTGTATTTTTTCAAACTTGTAACAAATTCCAGCGTTTCTGTTTTAAGCAATTCCATTTCTTATTGCAGCATTTAAAAATTACAATATTGAGCTCTCAATGTGTGTTCTATTAGCATTGCAAAGCAATGGGTTTGCCTATAAAAGAAGACAAAGTGTTTTGTCAGATTCACAGTTAATAGCACATATGCCATGGATATTTTCATGGCGTAGAAGCTATGTCACAATTTTCTGCAGAACCAATTGTTCTCATCTTCTACTTCAAAACTTATACAAGTACCTCTAAATTCAGAATATTTGCTTTAAATCTAGNATACTGCAACAAAAATTAAAACAGGATCTTTAAGTTGCTTCAAGGCTTTGTTCATGAAAACGTCACTCGATTGTTGCTGGTTTTTCATCGCATACAAATTAAATCATTCAAATTAAATGTATTCTAAAACTGTAGGTAGAGAAAATATTTTGTTGTTTTTAACCTAATATCTAGAAGGTAACCATCTTTCTTAAGAACTGGTTATTTCCCCTGCCTGCTAAGGACATATGACAGAGCATTTGTTTAATTCCGTCTGAAATACTGAGAAAACTCAGAATAAAATGCTAAAATCCCCCCATTCCTCTTTATATTTTATAATCCTGTTTAGGTTCAAAGGTGTCTAAATCCCATAGGATTCTTTCTTTCCCTTCCCATTTCATAATAATTTCCTCAAGAATACCAAGAAGAAATTATCTGGGATTTTCATAGACTAATTATTCTTTATCAGGGTGTTTACAGCATATATTAGATGGAATAAATACTGTGTTGCTCACCTTGTTCAAGAATGGTAATGATTACAATCAAAATGAGTCCTTGACACTCACACTTATTCAAGGTGTGCCACAGATCCCAGGTGTACATCTGAAAGCTTTAAATAGTATNTACAAAATCTGTAAGTGGGCACTAAAATTATTTTACTACTGTTTTAGCGATTTCATTGATATGCCTATGGCTGAAAGTGATTATGAATAACATATATGGGTTCTGCAATTTGTCATTTTAAAGCAATCCTTGTGCAAAACCTAAACTAAGCTGCAGGGATTCCTAATTATACAATGTTGAGCTGCAGGTATTGTGATGCTTCAGCAGCCACTTCATTCAAAAGTAACTGATACAAGGATGGATTGTGATTAGGAAGCAGTAGTTCTTAAAAACAGTTAGTTGTTTTGGTAAACTCTAGAACAATTCATGCTGCTCCGCTTCACAGTGGAGCAGGTACCACCATAAATCATGTAACTACAGCAACATTAGAAACAGGATAACAAAACNCTGGTATTTACAGTATTTTATTTCACTCCAGGTTTCACTTCTGTCCCCCTGTTGGTTCCAGTATAGTGACTATATAATTATGCATGTTGGTCTGTTATATAAAAATAAATAAAATCCAGAAAAAAATTAATTAATTCTGTAGTATAAAATCTCTCAAGTGGACTTCTGTCTGATTCTGTTTACTGTGCAAACAAATAGATAAATCTGACATCTTGACAGAGGTACAGAGATATTCTCAAAATAGGTTTAAGTGCAACAGTTATTCAACATATTACAGTAATATTATCTAAAGCTACATATTTAATTAAAATCTTTAATGGTATCTTTACCAAGAAGACAGGTCTTTTTTTGTAATAACTTAACTTGTTTCAAAGTCTCTGACATGTATCACTTTTCAACACTTGCCATCATGTGTGCCTTACCTTTCTCTTACGTCAGATAAATAATGTTTCTGGCAGCCATAAATAGAAATGAAATCAGTAATTTATGAAAAAAAAAGATAATCAGAAACATGACCAGGAGTTTGATTGTAGAAGGGTAATTCAAATTAAATTTTTATAAATTATAGCATCTTAAAAATTTGTTTTACAGATTGCAGTCAGCTTAGATTAATTTATCCTATTTGTCTAACCATAGACAGCTATGGTTTGAATCCCATTTTATTCAGCATATATTTGAATTAAAGCAGCAGAAGATNCACCAGAAATTGTAAACAATAAAAAATTACCTAAATAACTTAAACTACAAAAGTATCTGTATAATGTGATATGGTATAACANTACTTCCTTAGTGAGATATTATCCCCAGTGGGATTTTTTTATTTGTTTTGGGTTGTTTTATTTGTTTGTCCACTGAGTTTTTTAAACAGAAATAAAACATTTTCAGGGGGAAATGAAAAAAAAAAAAGGACAAAAAGAAAAAATAACTTGGAGTAAGATATGTTAAAGGAAAGAAAGTTTTAAGAATACCAGCAGATATTGCAGGCAACTGATTGGCCAGAGAAGACACCTGAAGGAGCAAATATATTGAAAACAATAAGAAAAAGAACAGCAGGGAAAAGGGGGGCAGAAGGGTGGGGAGAAGGAAAAAGCAGCTTAGTGAGAACAGCTAAAAAGCTAAAAGATACCTTTGGAATAATAGCTGGCATTAATATAGTNGGATATGGTACTTTAAAGGCCAAGGGATGGTCACTTTCCAGAAGGCTTGTTCATGAACTGCAATTTTTTCTTGTTTTTCCACCTTAAGCTTCTTAGAGAAGAATCGTATTACTAATACTTCTAGTTCTCNAAGCAAATAAATAAGTAAAAACTACAACAAAGGTAGCTAAACNGCTTCAGAACACTTTTATAGAGCCTACAGAAACTATGTAACTTGTTCAATATCCTCCTTTATTTGTCAGGTTCATCAGTTATTGTGTGTCTAATGGATGATGAATTCGGTTGTGCAGCTTGAAATTCACAAGGTCAAAGTGGAAGCAAAATATTTCATACAGCACACCATCAGTGTAAATTTCAGAACTGCTTAGGTAAAACGAGGGAAAGAAAAAAAAAAAAGAAAAATGCAAAAGGATATACTGGTATATCTTAAAACCAATAAGAAACACAATGAAAAAAAAGAATGTGAGAAAACAGTTGGGTGTGCTTAGTCTCTGCATTCCCTCTCTCTTTTTTCCCTCTCCCAATAATAATAAATTGTCAAAGAAAAATTAAAAGAAAGATAGATTCAAGGAGACATAAGAAAATAAACAAAGAAAACAAATATGCAACACATAAAAGAAAATGAAGGAATACCAAATAATGAAAGGGTTGGGTGAGATCTTTAATTAATAAAATGAGGAAGAAACAAAGCAATAAAAGCAGCATTTTTTTTAAAGGGGTTTCTATTGCCTTATCTGTACATATCTTCAAAGAGAATGAAATTATATCACTGAAGAGNTACAGCTAAACTTTGGAGAACAAGAAGAACATACATTGTTTTTCTGGCAAAAACATTTGTTTACCAAAAAAGAAAACTGCTGAAATAAATTTCTGTGCATTTTCATCTGTCATCATCATACCATGACTCTAATATTGTCTTTGACCTTTACAAGAGTAGAGTTCTTATTGGGAGCACATATTATTCCTTAGGCTTTCTGTATCTAGCCTTCTGGCTGCTGGGTTTTGAACATGTTAGATAAGGTTCTACAGCTATTTTCACTTCAGGTAATTGTTTCTATCTCTAATGTCTCTTCTAATTTTATTTCTGTGAAAATATCGGTACACACATTTATTTTACTTATAATTAAAGTCTTTTTTCCCCTTTAAATAGTACTTTTAGGAAAATACTTTTGAGTTTAATATTTCCCTTATTATGTATAGAAATTAAGTTTTTAATTGATTTTTCTCTGACAACAAAGACCCTCAAAAACCTTCCCTCCTGTGGTTCTTTTTTAACCCTCTTGTCTTGCTAGTTTGATTTTCTCTTTTGAGTATGTGTGGGTAGCAAAATCCTCACACATACTTATGCCCATCATCCACGACCTATGAAGTCACCTAGGTCTTATATTACATTCCATGAAGAATTATTTGCAGGAAAATGAAAATCTGCAAATAGTAATATCTATGCTGAAACTTACTGTCCTCTTCTCCAACACAGCCTTTAAGCAAAACATTCTAAAAGAGAAAATGTATCTCCAGCTTTGGTAAAATCTGGTGTTTGGCTGAAAAACTGTAGCAGAATAGGATTTACATTAATTATCCTCATAACTTTATCTTGTTTGAGTTGGTCTTTGCAAGAAGATTCACTATATGGTAAACTGACTGCAACTTTTGCATGGCACACAGAGCTCCATTTCTTTTGGAAACTTGATGAGATTAATATTTTTCAGCAGGTNTTCAGGGAGCTATCAAACAAATCTTCAGAGAAATTTGGTTCAATCTTTTCTAAATTCCTAATTGTATTTAAACCCTTTAGCATGCAGGACATTATTAATTCTTATTTTTTTTCTTGCTTGCCGTTGTTTTTTCTGTCTTTTAAACCAAACCTTTGCTGTATCATCATCATCCTCATCCTCATCATCATCATCATCAATCATGATCATCATCATCATCCTTGGTATCTGNATAAATGTTAAACATTAAAATTAAAGATAGTGATAGAAAAAAGTATTTTCTAAAAAAAGAGTCTGGAGAAATAATTGCATGTATTTAAGGATTCTTCTTTTGCAAAGGAAATTTGAGCATAATTAGTAGAGCAGGGAAAAACTGATTACGGTTCAAATTTCACACCTTTAATATAAGATATTTTTAAGAGAAGGCATTGAAGAGCTGATATAATTAAAAATATTCATACCCAAATACATACCATTCACACAGAATGCATACCCAAAACACTTCTCAAGTTTTTAAATATTCACTTTAAGGTCTGAACTGATTTCAGTGCTTTGAGTTGAGATACCAAATCAGTCATCCATTTATTACTTCTTTAATAAATGTTTCAACAAGAATTAGGGAATAAGACTAAAATCACAAGGCCAGAATGATAGTCAATACCTTGAGATATAACTTTTACTATCATATCTTCAGTGAGCATTTAGATTTCACATTCACATTTAGTTTCGAACATTCACATCATAAACTCAAAGTATGTTGCAGCAATAAAAAACACAATGAAAAACTTATAGACTTTGGTCTACATTCAATAGGTAATTTTAATTTTCTAAATGCCAAAGATTTCTGTAGCCTGGTGTTTCATTGCACACAATGAAAATTCCACGTCTATATAAACAGCACTTAATTTTCAAGAAATGTTTGTGTGATTTTTAAACTAGAAAAGGAAGTACACACATGTAATTCAAATTAGAGAGTAATTAATCTATAAATATAAACAAAGACTATAAGAGTAATGTATCCTACTTCACTGTTATTTCCTATTTCCTGCTTTTTTTCTTTAAATAGTTAACTTTTTTTTGGTTATTTTTGTTAATTATTTTCTGATTCAACAGATAGCAGTATTATGCTTATTAATAGAAGTCTTCCTGAAGGTGTAATTGCACATCCATAAAGAAGGTTTCTGGTTTGAACCACTCTTATACCTACTAATAACTTCCTGGGAATAAATTACCAGACTTACCCACAATTTTATTCTAAATATGCACCACCTGGTCAAACACATATATCCTTGTGAATCCCTGAATTAAAACTTTGCATGTAAATCTGTGAAAAACGTAATTTTAAAAAATGTTGGTCACACAGGTNTTCTTATTAATTTCACTAAGAAATATTTGGTTAATCACTTTTCTAAAAGCAAGTGCATGACTAAACAACAGCTTTAGAAAAGACTGTTATTTTAAAATTATAATTAACCATTTAAAAATTATTAATTATAGTTTCATAATCTTTAAAAATGGTCTTTTCAGGATATCTTCTGGAAAATAATAAAATATCTATTTCTATGCTATAAAATTCAATTTATTTTTTCTAGCTCTATTCTTTTTTCTCAGTCTAAGAATCACTAACTCTATATATGGAAGAAAATAAAAGTAATTTTATTTGTGCTGATTAAGCATTATAGATTAGATTTTGAAGTTACAGATTTTTCATTTCTTAATTATGTGTCTCACTGAAAAGTCCTGGACGTCTTGAGATATTATTCTATTTGGGAGACCATCTTTCTTAGGTGCTCACAGAATTACTTGAGTCAATTGTTTCTTGAGGAAGTAATTACTAGACCATAGATTTTCACTCCTGAAGTAGATGAAAGAGCTGATGCTGTCTCTATCTATATATACTTGGCATTACCAGCCAACTCTGAATAATCAAATAATAGACAATATAGGTCAGGGCTTTCACTTAAAATGTAAAGAATTATTTGAAGTTCTGCCTGCCACAAGTGGTCTCCTCAAAAATAAACCAGTAGAATATTTGACATTTTAAAAATCAATGAAATAGCGTAATAGTTATTACTTANTTTTGTTTGGAATGTGCTCTAAGTAAATTAATAGAGATGTAAAACTTATCTTAACCTTATGAAAGAGCTACTACATGTCCCTTTAAGTAAACGTTTGTAAAATGTTAACTTCTGTTTCTTACAGATTACACTTAAATCTCAGATGACATGGAAATCAGGAATATCTCAGTTTTTTGAAAAATAGCTCTCAGNTTCCTAGGTTTTATGCTGGAGGGAAAGAGAATTATTTATATTAATAATGAAAAAAAACCAAAGTTATTTATATTAATATAACCAGGTTGTTAGAAGTTGCAGGTTGCCTTTATCACAAAAGAACAAAGGAAATTATCAAATCAGGAATCAAAGACTGAAAAAAAGAATATTCAGNTAATTGTGAAAAATGCAGACTGTGCACATATGAAGAAACCATGTAGACAGGAAAAGGGATTTACAACAGTACAGAAAAATAAGAGGCTGGGTTCTCTATCAGTGAAAATCATCCTGCCTGACAGACCAGACTCAGAAAACTAAGCAACTCTCTTCGAGTCAACCACACATTCCTGAAATTCAGCATAGGAAAGCATGAAGGAACAGCTTTAGAGGAATTAATTCTCTGGGAATGGCTCCATTGGATGGACCTAGNTTCTCATGTGGAAGAACAAATGACAGGTTTTGAACTGGGTACAGATTTCTTAATGCAAAATTAAGTTCTTCCTTCATGAACTTAACAAAAGTCTTGCTGAGGTTCTTGCACTTTGGAGTTCACTGTTTGAAGGTCTCCAGAAATTATAAGCCAGTTCAGTAAGGTCCTTACACAATTTCTCTAAAGACTGCAGAGCCAACACTGGAGTCTAATATTTCAGCCAGATTGAATACTGTAGTTCTATGCTTTTCACCAATTTTTAATAATTAAGATAGAACTACAGGCAAAACTATCACTGCTGCCACCACAAAGCTGCAATCCTTTCTCAAAGGTATAGTAATTCTGTTAATATTTCACAGAAACCATGCCACATTCTTATCACANCTGACACAGTACTGCTTAACTTTGGGTTCTGGAAGTGTGATGTCCAGTTTTTATCAGTTTTTTCATATCTCCCTTCACCTTCTGGTTGTTTTCCTGTAATGCTTCACTTAGCATGTGCATTGTACCATTCATTAAAACACATTAGAATCAATAGAGCTTGTGGAGAAAAAAAAAATTAAACAAACAGCAGCAACAAAAAGGGCCAAAAAACCCCCAAGGAAACCAGAAAATTATCAGTCACTAGCTAAGCTGATTTNCACAGGCACATTATGGAATTGAAGTTATATGGTAGACTTCAAATAAGACACAGAGGATTTCCCNGAAAATATATGGGAATTACTTAAATAAATTTCACCACTATTTNCTTATGAAATTTCTGACATGTTAAAAAGAGAAGACATAAAAATTAGTTTTGCAGAATTCTGAATTCCCTGGGTAGAGTGTAATTATTTCACATAAGAATCTTCTCTATAAAAAGACAAGAACAGTGAGAGAACCTCAACTGAGATTAAAATTTTTAAAGAAGTGATATTTAAAATATATAATCAGTCAGCTTTTATTTTAATATATACTATTTATTATTTGCCACACAGTTAACTATTTTGCCTTATTTTTCTTCAGAGATTTTTGCCAATGAAGGAAGTTAAGAAGAAAAAGTAACAAAGAATTATAAATTATATATTGTAATCAATCAATCAATAATTAGGAAATTAAATAATATTTATAAATATTTAATGGTTTAAGGAAAGATAATCAAGACAGACATACAAGTTCTTGGTCATACTTGAATTAAATTTATGACATATTCTGCAGAAATAGAAGTATCAGAAATCCCNAGTTTGGTTTGGTGGTGTGTTCAGCTGTACCTATTGTGTGGACTTTGCCAGGGAATTTATTTTCAAGAAAGAGTTAAACAGAAACAACAATNATTACAGTGGAAAGTGTTGTCTGTATTGAGCTTTTGACTAAGATTTTGGCTAAAATCTTAGTGAAGAGCATAAAAAAAGNTAATACAAGCCATAATTGGATTCCTGTTACTACATATTTACAAAAAACATCTGCAGTATATGTACAGCTGATGAGTAAAACTATTTTGTAATAAGCTTTCTCACATAAAGAAGAATGTTTTTATCTCTCATGAGACGCAAACACCAACACAATCCATAATTATATAATTTAATCTCAGCAAATAAGACAATCATATATCTTATCTTTCAGGTCTTAAAACTGAAGAAACACAGCCTTATTTGTAAGGTTACTATTTTTCTNCTATGCTTAAATCTATAAATCACAGTAGATCAATTGAATACATGGTACATAAGTGGAGTTTGTGGAAAATTTAGACACTACCTCAGTTAGTGATATGGACCATTGCAAGAAAAATAAAAAAATCAAAACCATATCTTCCATTTTTTTTTATATTGTGCAGTCATTTGAGTATTAGCCTAATAAACCTAATTAACAAAAAAAAATTGATTATTTGTTTCAGCTAAAAAAAGTAATTTGTACTTTGCTTTAATAAGCTATTATAAAATTTGAATTTTTCACTCTGTTAACATTGGGAAAGAAATTATAGAATCATAATGTAGTTTGGCTTTAAAAGGACCTTAGAGAACTCCTTGTTCCAATCCCTCCATGAGCCAACAGTTTGCCCTTGTGGCCAGGAAGGTAAGTGGTATCTCTGAATGAATCAGGAAAAGTATTGCCAGCAGGTTGAGAACCCGGGTGCTGGGGTGTCCAGTTCTGGGGGTCACAGCACAGGAGTGACATGGAGCAAGCCCAGTAGAGGAATGATTAAGAAGTAACTTCTTTCTTACAAAAAAGGCTGAGAGAGCTGGGTCTGCTCAGCCTTGAGAAGAGACAGCTGAAGGGACCTCATCAACATCCTGATCTGAAGGGGAGGTGTCAAGAGGATGGATCCAGGTTCTGCTTGGTGNTGCCAAGAAATAGGACAAGAGGCAATGAGCACAAACAGATGAATTCCACCTGAGCATGAGGAAGAATTTCTTTACTGTGCAGGTGACAGTGCACTGGCACAGCTTGCCCAAAGAGGCTGCTGGAGTGTCCCTTAAAGGAGGTACTCAAAAACCATCTGGATGCAATCCTGTGGCATGTGCACTAGGATGACATGCTTGATCAGGGGGGTGGACCAGATGGACTCACTGTGGTCCCCTCCAGCCTTACTTAGTGATTCTGTGACTCATCAAGCAACTGTCCTGCNGACCAAGCATTTGCTCCTCTAGCATACTGTTTGGTGCTCAGGGGCTGAAAGCCCAACANTGAAAAGCTGGAAATCCCTACTACCTATCATGGGATATACATATTTGGATTCCCTCTTTCATCTACTTTGAGCAACCTTGGAGCAGCTCATGCTTCATCAAGTATTAGGGAGAAGCAGTAAACAAGATCAACAATTAGGGGACAAAAAAAAGCTCAGCAAAAACACCAACTAAGCAACAGTGGTAATGGGCGAAGACTCAAAACCTACAATACTTTTATTGTCCTGAACNACAGCAAGAGTTTATGCAAAAGGAAACTTCTAAGAGCCACACGGTCCAAATGTAGAAAGAACATTTTGCTAGAATAAATATTGGTAAGTAGGGAAGNCTTTTGGTAGTTAAAATACTAGTTCTACTGATCACAGCTGTTCTAGTAAATAAACACTGAAGCTGACTGGAGGGTGATTATAAACCATATTGAAGGCAATAAATATAATGGATATTTATGGAAAAATGAAAATAACTAGCTCTGAAGGTACAACATATTCTGATTAATTTTTTTTTTGTTTTAAAGAATTTGTAGAAACACATTTTAAGGATAATCTTATACTAATTGCAATGTTATCATTCCATCAGAGACTCTGCAGACATCTTCATTGCTTACTAAAACCGTTCATACAGGGGTTTGTTAGGTGATACTGACTTAACAAAACAGCAGTAATTTAAAAAAAAATTCTAATTTCTCTTTGGGGAGAATTGGAAAAAATCATTTAATTCTCAATTGATGTTTAAGACTTATAAGTTTAAATACACTATTCTCAATTCCTTAAATCCTCATTTATGTAGAAATAAGCATTTTATGGCCTACATTTCCTGTTGTTTTCCATTATGATTTTCAATTAAAAAGACAGTTTAGAAAGACAGTATAGAGTACATTAAGTAACAGCAGCTGCATCTCAGGTTAATCTGTACAGAAAAAAAAAAGTGAGTGAATTCTACTCTTGAAGCAACACAGCAGCATGCGAGCCATTCAAGAAACATAAACCACTAGTTATAAATTTTGGGAGTGAAAGAGAAGGACAAAGAGAAAGAAAGAGGGAGAGAGAGAGGAGAAAAGAAAAAGAAAGAAAAGAAAGAAAAAAAGAAAGAAAAGAAAGAAAAGAAAGAAAAGAAAGAAAAGAAAGAAAAGAAAGAAAAGAAAGAAAA
>OAMK01002715.1:845987-896608 GCA_900205225.1 Saxicola maurus maurus
CCTCCTTATCCCCCTCAAAAAGCATACTATGAAACACATAACAAAAAAAAATTCCACCCAATACACTCAGATACTTAAATATTTTTTCTATTATAGGGGTTTTCTAAGTCCTGAGAAACCTACATGAGGTTGTACTTCTCTAGGTATTTGTGAGTCTCATGGTATTTTGCCACTCATACAACAGGCCTGAAGACAAAAATTTTTGCTGATTCCTAATTTCTGTCTCCTCTTCCACCTCAGCTTCCATGTATCCCACTAGAACACCAGAACTNTTTGAAGAATTCAGTGTACGTCTGAAACTTGTGTAATTTTACCTCTTCAGAGAACAGTGTTGGTGTTTGCCTTTCCATTCCTTTTTCCTCCTTAATATCCATACATTATACAGCTGAGGAAAACAAAACTAGCAGGAACTATTTAACTTAAAAATATATGCACATGATGCCTGCCACTGGAAGCCTAGAAAACTGAAATGTTTTATAATAAAATTGAAATGAGCTGTGGTCTCACTGGAGAGCTGGGATAGAAAATCTAGCTGTTAGTATTGCAGAGGTACATGGCATACTGCTTGTCTCTACTGCAATCCTAGCTCTCAGCAGTGTTTTAACTCTGATTATGCACAGTGTTGACATAAAGTGGCTAATGCTTGCAGAGTTTGAGAGTTAGCATCAAAACCCTGGAGGAGCAGAACAAGCTAGAGCTGCTGTGGNATTAACAGATGCAGCACTGCAAGGTTGGTTTGCAATTAGTACATGGAGAGTGTCATCCTGATACATGGCAAAGCTGTGATCCAAAACCTGAGGATTTTATTTGGTTTTAAACAAATTTCTTCATGACCAAAACTGTCAGGATAAATGTCTTGCCAGAAAACATTCTGCCTCGCTGTCTTTCTCAGCTTCTGTTTTCTTGAAACACCAATCTCAGAACTATTAACTGGGAGCAGAGAAGGAGAGCAGAATATTAAAGCAAATTTCTTAGCAGTAACCATCTTTAGAAAATTTGCATTAATGTTGTTTACATTATTCTAAATCGAAAGTCACAAAATGAATGTAGCATTAAACTCCCCTCAGAGCCATCCACTACTTTCACAAAAATAATATAAATTGTCCAAGAGAACATGATATCTTCTTTCCAGAGTTATTAATATATCTAGCCATTTTGCCCTATTCTGTAACTCACTTAGCTCATCCCCAAATCCATTTAATCTCATATGCTGCCCAGTCACTTGGTTCTTACTGTTGCTCCTACTTCCACTTCAAAATGCATATTTAGATTGGATCAAACTAAACTCTAATTACTATAAGGATTTTTTCTGTTAAAACTGNTTTCAGTTCAGTCAGAAGCTTATATCAGCTGCAGCATTAAAGAACAGAAANGAACCCTGAAAGGTCATCTGGACACTGGCTTTGGCACAGGACAAGGACAGCAAAATACCAGTATCATTCCTGACAGGAAATTTCCTCCTGAAAACCCTTCAGCAATGANCATTCAATAACATCCACAGGTGAACTATTGCAAGGCTTAGCAGTCCTATTAGAACATTTTTCCTAATGTCTAACCTAAATCTCCCCTGTTGGAAGTCAAGCCATTTACTTCTTGTCTTATCTAGACTGGACATGGAGAACTGATTATCTGCTCTCCCTTAGAAGCATGCTTGTATAATTTTTAAGACTGTTATCAGGGTTTTCTTCAATTGCTTTTGTTACAAGCTGAAAATCTTCAATTAATTCATTCTTTCCTTCTGTTTTCTAGATTTAGATCCCAAAGCACTATTGATGTCCTCAGGACTCATTTTTGCACATTAATGTGTAGCTGATCAGCACAGAACAAAAATCCTTTAAAATTTTATTCCTTGGTGTCATCCCAANAATATGATAACTGTGCCATTTTACTAAAATTCCCTTTCATTGGTGTAAATAAAAATGCAACTAATCTGAAAGAAACACATATGGAACAGTTTTTGCTGCATGTTGGTGACTTGGAATGGAAATGTGCCTTTCCAGTTATAGCTTATAAACAGTCATCCAACACTGAAAAAATTTACTATTTTTCAAAGCTCTACAAGTGTTTATTTGGGTACTTGAATTAAAATAGGCTAGCCAACTGATTAGATTTACCTCCATGATGCACATTTTCAGTCATAACTTTATTGTAAAGGTTAATGTTACAGAGAATTCTTATATAACCTGTTGTTTGTACTGCACAAGTTAAAGCTCTGCAGTAAACCTGATTTTAAATCATTCAGTAATGGTGTTTTCAATCACAGTTTAAANCCTAAAGGTTGTTGAATTCTTCCAGAGAGCAACTCTGAATCTAAACTGCAACATTACAAGATCCTTTAGAGTGAAAGGTAATCAGAGAAAATAGAAATTAGCTGCTACAATAAAAAAGGAAGAGAGAAGGGAGTGCAGTTGCTATATCTGGAAAAATCCTTGCCAAAATCTGCCTCCCTGTCAGAGAAAGAAGCAGTAAATGGCTGCAGTGACCCAGGANCCAGCTGACCTGAAATAGAGATATCTATTCAGTGTTGTGCTTGGAGTGTTTATAGCTAACAAAAGATTCAGCCTTTCTCTGTTACTATTCTCAAGTTCTGGTCTACTCTCTTAAAAGCATATTTTTTAAAANTCTCCAGAATTTATATTTCTATCCATTTGAGACCAAAACCTGTAAATTTTTGCAATAAAGCCATTCCTCCCCCTTAAGGAAANGGTAAAAAAATAANAACAATCAGAAAAACAATGCATTAAAGCAAATATACATTATAGTTTGGCCACACAGCANAGGAAATATATAACTTGATTCCCCCTTTAAATTAAAAATAAAAAGAAGTCTGTATTTGAAGTGACAAGCCTTTCTGATCCTACAAGACAAATAACAAAATCTCATATTTCTATGANCATCAAACTGCATATTGCATATTTATCACCAGTTCTACAGATAAAATATGATCTTGCCTGCACAACACTCCTGGTTGCTTTAGTCATGCCTGTAGAGGAAGCACTGTGCTCCCAGAGGCTCAATGGTGCCCACTGCCACTCCATGGCCACGTCACACCTGTGCAATTTACAGTGCCTGAGGATCACACAGGTCACAGCAGCCTCATGGTGCTCATTACAGATTGCATTTCACTTCAATACTTTCCCTGCTTCTGTGGAGGAAGGACTGATAAAGCAGAAAGCTGTGCTGTCTTTAATTGCACACCTGAACAGGCTTGAGAGTTGGGGAGCTAATGAAGTTCAATAAAGTCAAACGTAGGGTTATGGACATGGGAAGAAACTGCCCCATGCCCTANCACAGTTTGGGGGCTGAGCTATTGCACAGAGCTCCACACAGAAGGAGGATCTGGGGAGCTACAGGCTACATGTACACCATTTTCTACAGCACTGTCCTGCAGACACTGGCTGTTCACAGCTTGGAAAGGTGTGCTGTTCACAAATTTAAATCTATCTGGATGGCTGGGCCCAGGGAGTGATGGGCAACACATCTGCATCCAGTGGGTGGCTGGCCACTGGCAGGGCTTCCATAGCCTGGTACTGGAACCAGTCCTGCTTCATATCTTCATCAAGTGCACTCTCAGCAAGNCTGCAGATGACACCAAGNTGGGTGGGAATGTTGTCCTGCTGGAGGACCAGAAAGCTCTACAAGAGGATATGGACTAGCTGGATCAATGGGCCAAGGCTCCATGAGGTGCAGGGTCCTGCCCTGGGGCAGTGCTGCAGCTGAGGACAGAGCTGCTGAGAAGCTGCCCAGCAGAAAAGGACCTGGGAGTGCTGGTCAGCAGTGGCTGAACATGAGCCAGCCGTGCCCAGGTGGCCAAAATGGCCAATAATGACCTGGCTTGCATCAGAAACAGAGTGGCCAGCAGGACCAGGGCAGTGATTGTCTCTCTGTACTGACACTGGTGAGGCCACACTTTGAATCCTGTGTTCAGTTTTGGGACCTTCATGGCAAGAAAGACTTTGAGGAGCTGGAGCATGTCCAGAGAAGGGCAGGGGGGCTGGTGAAGGGTCTGGAGCACAGCTCCTGTGAGGAGCAGCTGAGGGAGCTGGTGGTGCTTAGCCTGGAGAAAAGGAGGCTCAGGAGAGAATTTATCTCTATCTGTAACCACCTGAAGGGAGCCTGTAGCCAGGTGGGGCCTGTCTCTTCTCTGTAAAAAAATGACAGAATGAAAGGAAATGGCCCAGGAAGGCACAGACTGCATATCAGGAAATATTTCTTCAGCATCAGAAATTGCCCATGGAAGTGGAATCAAGATCTCTGGAGATGTTAAAAAGGTAAATGTAGCACACAGGGACATGGTTTTGTGGTCAGTTTGGCAGTGCTTGGTTAGTAATTTGGCTCNAGGATCACGAAAGCCTTTGCCAATCTCCAAAATTCTATGATTTTATTATTCTAATGCATACATAAAACTCAAGGGTGAATATCAAAAAGATGAGACCAGACTTTTCAGTGGTGCCCAGGAACAGAACAAGAGATCATTATGAATTGAAAGACAGAAAGTTCCACCTAAATATGAGGAAAACCTTCTTTACTTTGAAGTTAACAGAACACTGGAATAAGTTGTTCAGAGAGGTTACAGAGCCTTCTTCCATGTATGTTTTCAAAACCCACTTGGATGTTATTCCTAGAAACGTGGTGTAGGTAAGACTGCCCAACAGAGCATTTACACTATATATATATATATATACATATATATATATACACACATATATATATACATATATATGTACATATATATATATACATATATATATACATATATATGCAAGGTCCTTCCTCAACCATTCTGTGACTTGGTCTAAAATTTTGCTTGGGAGTCTTTTTCCTTGCTGTGAGTTTGCTTCTTTAGATCAAAGCCTGTTATTAAAGACTCCTCTAGCAACTTTCCCCAGCAACAGATAATGAAAGAAAGTCTTCATTAACTGGCAGGAGGAATCAGGAAAGTCTCTGACATTGTGGCCAGTTGCTGTCATAAAGGTAGAAAGATCCAGCCACAATACCACAGGCTCCTTCCTCCCTGGCTCCTAAGGTGCTCTCTCAACATAACAAGTGCAATTATAGTGTACTTTGAACTCCCTACTTCAGCTAGTATCTGGCTGAAAAAAGAAGAAAGAAGTCACATCCTGAGAGGATTTGAATCCTAGGAAAATAAAGTCAGACACGTCATGTGCTGGGCTACAAAAAAGTATCTGAAAAGCAAAATGTAAATTTGTAGCTTCCTCTGGATGGTGGTGGGGGAGAAAATAAGGTCATAATATCACTTTTAATAAAATAATAAAAAGGCAGATGCATCACTGTCCTTGGATAATTTGGTTCACTTAAGCTTTGTATGTGATGTCAGTCTGGTGTGGGGTTAAAATAGGGCTTACCCCACTAATTATTAATACTTAGAAGGCAGCACAAGTTGAATNTATGACTACACTTCTGTCCCTTAAAGAAGTATACTGCCCATTTTAATTGGTGATTTCTTCCATGTCAGCAACAGAGTATTACTTAATTAAATTAACGTTAAAAAAGGATTACATTTGTCAAAGTGCACCAGTANGGACAGGACTATTCTTAAATTATGAAAACCTCCCCATGTAAAGGAATTTGGCTCCAAAGATACCATTGCTGAAGTATACAGAACGTACTCATTAATATTTGAACAATNTGTTAGAATACTTAGTCAGCAAATATCTGACCAAATCTATTAATTGTTAAAGCATATTATGCAAATGGATGAGACAACATTCCAACTAATTATCTTCATATTTATAGTGTACCATAGCTAGTTTCAAGTAGCTACTGCATTAATTTTTAGAAATTAGTTACTCGTACATAGATTAATAGCTAGGTATTACTAAAAAACACACAGATTTTTAGCCTCAGGCAAACTCTTTTTATTTTAGTGGCTTTAAAATAGAAAATTTTAGCAGTTCATATTACTACAGATAAATTGTATCCTAATGATAACATAATAGGATTAATTATCTCTTTAGAAACACTGCCACTGCAAATAAATTTANATATGTATGTTTTAAAATATCACACATTTTGTCACGAAGTACCTCTGAAATTGGTGAGCTTCACCTAAGGGTTTTCAAGAAATTAATACATACTCTAGGGCTAAAACCTTTTTATTGATAATGGATCACTACTAAAGGAAGTAGAACTCTGTCCAGGAAAATACTGTAATAGGATTTCCCCCTTCCTTATGACTGAAATACAATTAATACAAAAGAACCACCAAAAGAAAACAAAATTAATTTATTAATTAATTTTTTAAATNATTTTTCATTCACATTCTCAAACACTTCAGATGGGAACAATGTTTCATAGCTGTTGCCTTTTGTGAAAAACATTATCTNTTGTTTTCCAGAACTATATCTTTTAAGAGGATAATTTAAGTTCACTGCCCACTTCTGCAAAACCTAAACAATGCTTCATTTCTCTTCTTATCCAGTGACACTGTAGACTCTCTCTGAACCACAGATTTAAAAAATAAAATATTAAACACTTTAAATTGATTGAATCAATTTAATACAAAAGGTGCAGAAAAAAAATACAAATTCTTTACTGATTAGGTGATTTTCCTCTTACTTTAAGCAGAATTCTAGATCATATATGATAAAGCATGTTTCAGGAATCATATNCTGTGAGGAAAATTGCACTTTGAAAAAGAAGTAAGACATTATTCTAAAAATAGTAGCTTTTGAAATTAAAAAACATAATAATGTACATTTTTTCTTACTTCATTACCTGACTTTGTAATGTCCACACCAAATTGTCATCTTCCACATTGGACACTGTCACCTTAATTTAAAATAGTATGATTCAGCAGTTCAGCATTTGGAGGGTACAATTCAAATATATTTTAAAAATTCAATTTTTATATCTCAAGCAGGACAGAAAAAATAACATGATTCAAAATTCCTTTTCAATGTTTGAGATTATATCATATTATTATTCAATTTGGGCATTTTAAACACTGTCTAAAGNAAATTTTTGCTTCTCATCTATTATAATAGCACTGGAAAAATCTGGATTTTATTCTCCCCTTTCTCTTTGTCCATTGCAGGCAGATGAAAGTGGGATTGTGAATGAATGAATGAATGAATGAATGAATGAATGAATGAATGAATGAATGTCTTTTTATATAGAACACTAAATACAGAAGTATAAGAATTGCCACTTTATTTAATTCTTAATAATTTAAAATAATATTTAAAAGTTCATTACTTATAATTTCTCATAAGAAAAGCATCTTTGTTACTAAGTGCAACTTTTCACCTCTGTTAATGNAATTGACATTAATTGCACTTTTTGTGGAAGTAAGGAGCCCCTATATCTTGAACAAAATTAGAGAGATTTTCACACCTAAAATGTTTAGGTTGCAACACAGTCATATACACTGTCATATAATCACTTCACAAACTTCTGCATGAGTGATCATATATTTAATTTTCCTATTATTTGCCTCTATTCCAGCAAATTAGGGCATGCATTGCAAATGAAAATAGATCTTAAAATTATGAAAAAAATATGGTGAAGTTAATGTTTATCCAGGGAATATGTAGCTACTGATACTTATGTCAATCTGTTTTATTTGCCCTGGGATTGCTGATAAGGTGGAGGAATACAAGGATGATTGAAGGGTGCTTGATCTCAGTATTCTGAGGTTTATTTCTCGTAAGATTTTGTGCATTCTTCTTTTTTGCAATGGACAGANAGTAACATTTTAAACATAAACTAATTCAGAGACTTGACTTCAAAGAAATCAAAGAAAAGAAAACATTAGCTAAACCCCAAGACAAAGCAATATCTCATTCCATGAGCATATGTAACCATGTACATTGCACAAAATCCCAGGGAAGTGCTGCAATTAGTTAAGCACCTCAATTCATTTTAAAGGGACAATTATATTCTCATTAAATGGGAGAAAAGAACTGAGATTAAAGAAATAAATGTTAAGATAGAAAAGGCTGGAAAAAAGGAGACCAAGTTTATCACTAGGAGACAAAATGAGCAACCTGTAATAGCAACTAACATTTTTACAATTAAGACTGAAACTATTNGCATAGACTTCACACAGAGAACAGGACAGTGGTATTCAACTCTAGAAATATCTGTACAAAGTAAAGTTTTATAATTTCTATAAGTCACATAAAATACTTNATACTTGTATTACACAGGATATAAAGTCTGTGAAAAAGCTTCTCTCAGTAGAATTTTGTTTCATTTCATTTTTTAATTATAACATTTGACAAGNAAGAGGCAAACTACCACTCACTGGAAATCACCTGGATAAATTCAGCTTTGGGTGACATCTCAAATAACCTATAAATTCATTGAGAAAGTCNGGGAACATAGCTGAATAAAATTCAAATTCACAACTGGGGGAAGAAGAATTCCAAACAATGTTCAGTCCAAACAACAAAATTGAATAGAGCAAGGGTGATAAAATCACACAGACCATGTAAAACAATGGGGTCTAGCTAGAGCCATTCTAGGAGACAATTTAATAAGACAGAGACACAGTAATTAGGGGCAGAACTGGAGTAAAGTGGGCCACCATGTGATAACATTTAACAGCTTGAGCCTTTCTGAAAATGCAGTCCAAGAAAATGGTGCAGGAAAATTCAGCTGTAATGATAACAAAAATAATGCTGCCAGATAAAAGTGGAGATGAATGCATAAAAATTATGCAGGCTGTTTCTGAAATGTGTGGGAGAAAATAATAGTATTCATAAGATACAGTGTGAAACCAAAGGAGGAAAGGTAGGAAGGAATGGCAGAAAGCAGTACTTGTATTGAATACTTGAACTACAGATGAAATCAGTTACTTTTCATCTGGATATGTAAAGTCTCAAAAAGAGGAGAGCAGATTACTGACAAATCAAATAGGAAAACTTGAATATTTGAATCTCAAAAGACAGCTGAGCACTTCTGTTCCTGTACTTTCCTTAAGAAGATGCAGCTCTTTGAAAGAATTTTATTTTAATGTCCAAAGAAANGTGCATCTGAGTTCACACCCATCCTCCCAGTATTAAAAAATATTCTCACTCATGATCTAGAAACCAATCCTAAAAGGAAACATCATATAAGCACATTTAAAAACAACATGAGATGATAAATTTAATTAAAACTTTTTTTTTTCTTTTTTTTACCCCTCTGAGGAAGCACACAAAAGATAACTTTCATGATTTTGTTTTCCCTTCAGCACAATATAGATTCCCAGGACCAATTCTCAGTTCCTGCAATTAAAAAGGAAATTCCATCTCTCAGAAATNCATATAGGAAATATTTTATTAACCNTGAAAGGTGTTTCTCTGTGGCCACTGTTGCAGGTGAGTGAATATTCCAGTGTTCAATTTCAAAGCTGGAGCATTTGTATAAAATGTTGGTTTATAGCATAGTGATTTTTTCCATAATGTCATCTTCCCAACTAGTTTTCTGTATGTCACTTTTCAGAGTGAATCCTTAGAAGTCCTAGAGATTATTAACCTTGTGCACTAACTAGCAGTTACTGGAGAGAGGAGAGGAAGGTCAGCCTTTTAAACCAGGTCTGAGCTGACAAGNGGCTGACAGCAGAACTCCACTGATTGTTTGCTTTCTGTTCACCACCCTTTTACTCACCTCTGCCTCAGACACAGCACCATCAGACCACATGGAAATGCTGACATAAGTTTTGTGTTGTCCACTCTATCTTTGATTATGCAGCAAAACCAGGATAGCATCATAATTCTGGAATCTTATATATGACATCAGTTCCTAAAGATAACCTTAGACTGAGAATCTCAGGAATTTCTCCCTCTCATTCAGCCTACAGTGTTCTTATATAGTTTTCATGGAAAGTAAGTTGGCTTTGTAAGTTTGGAGGAGCAAGATGACGTGATGCCACTTGTGGTGGGCTGACCTCCTTCAGCTGTCTGTCAGAGGCTCACAAAAATGCTCCATTCCTCCACCTCCTCAACAGAATTTGAGGAGTAAACAAGATAAAAATGTTTATGGGTTGAGAAAAAGAGAGGGAAATCAATCACAGGCAAAATAGGTTTGACCTTGGGAAATTAATTACCAATTAAAAAACAGAGTGGAAGAGGGAAAAGCAAAGAGAAAAAGTAGCTTTATCCCAGCTTTAGGCTCAACTTTATTCCTTCATTCTAAATTCTTCTATCCACCCTGCTNTGAGTAACACAGAGGGNTAGGGAAAANGAATTCTGCTCANTCTACAACANCTCCTCTCTCTGCTCCTTCCTCCTCACACTTTTCCCCACCTCCAGCATGAGGTGGGGTCCTTGATTAGAGGTGTAATCCTTTAGGAACAGACTACCAATCCTCCCCAGGCTGCATTTCCTACTAGAAGCCCTATTGGAATTCACACACACTAGCCCTCATCACTTCACCAAAATTATTGCAGCTATTCCCTACAATTATTCTGCTCTCTAGCAAAGTTCAGTCCATGTTTTGCCTATTAACTCTTCCAGTTGCCATCCATACTGTGAATTGTTTAAAATTCCCAAGTCAGGCACCAATAAAATGACTGTGGTTAGTTGACTTGGAAGGCCACCACATTCTCATCAAGCTGCTCTGGTCTCTGTCCCTGGTCAACAGAANTAAACAGAGCTAAAAACTGCAATGAAAAGGTCATGGATTAAGAAAAGGTTAGAGAGANCACTCAGCAATTTTCATTATAGGAACCAGCTTAACTAGGGGAAATTATTTTAATACATTGTCAATAAGACCAAATAGAATAACGAAAAATAAGTCTTAAAATATCTTTCTCGCATTGCCCCATCCCTCCAGCTGGTTCAGCTTCACTTCTGACTCTTCTACTTTTATGTCNCCAAGCAGTACAGGAAAATGGGAAACATGACGCGCGTATGTTCACACACCTTGATGAGTCTTCCTTCCATACACTTCTCCTNTTCTAGCACTTCCATAGAACAAAGTCCTCCATGGATGTCTCAGACATGAATTCTTTCTATGGATTGCAGTCCTTCACAAACTCCTCCAGCACTATGGATCCTTTCCATGAGAGGCAGCCTTTCAGNAACAGACAGGTTCAGTGTGGGTCTTCCATGGACTTCCAGCAGCTCCTTCCAGCAAACCTGCTCCAGCANAGGCTACTCTCTCCACAGAACCATAGATCCTGCCAGGAGCCTATTCCAGCATAAGGTTTCTCCACAGGGTCACAGTCTCTACAGGAATCCACATGTTGCACTGTGGGTCTCTTCCATGGGCTGTGGGTGGGTCTCTGCATCCCCATGGACCTCCATGGCTGCAGGGGCACAGCTGCTTCTCCATGGGCTGTGGGTGGGTCTCTGCATCCCCATGGACCTCCATGGCTGCAGGGGCACAGCTGCTCCTCCATGGGCTGTGGGTGATCTCTGCATCCCCATGGACCTCCATGGCTGCAGGGGCACAGCTGCTTTTCCATGGGCTGCTGCACCAGGGGCTGCAGGGGAATCTCAGCTCCTGTGCCTGGAGCAGCTCCTGCCCCTCCATCTGCACTGACCTTGGTACATGCAGGGGTGTTTTTCTCGCATTTCTCTCACTCNTCTCTTACACAGGGGCCATAAAGCATTTTTTAACCCCTCTGAAATATGTTAATCACACAGGAATCACCAGCTTGGCTGATGGGCCCAGCTGTGTTCAATAAGTCCATTACAGACTGTTGTGTATGACATGGACAGATCCTGGTGCCTTTTCATTGTGGCCAAACCTGCAGTGCTCCACCATCACCACCATCACCATCATGGAACTTTTCCTTTTAAATAAAATACACCACATATATTGGCTGTTTCATATTAATTGTGCCAAATCTCAGGGCTGTCTACAGTAGGTATTATGAAAGTAAAGTTCCATTAACATTCAAGGAAGTCATCCAGATAAACTTTTCATACACCAGTGAAAAAACNAGATTTGAATGGCTCATAATGCATATTCTAGATTTCTAATACTAAATAAATTACAATCCTAAAAGTCTCAAAATGCACAGAAAAAACTGTAGATTTTATACTTGAAGTGGAGCTATTGGCCAGTTAATTACCTTATTACTAAACAGTATTTAATTGAGTTTTGAACTGGCAGCACTACAGTAAGTTCCTCCCAAATCAATCCAATTGATTTCCATTTATACTGTTGCAGTTTTACAATGGGTTAAGTTCTTTTCAAGCAGATTACAGATGTGATTCAATCCAAATTTTCTTTCTTATTTCCTCAACCTTATACAAATATTCCAGTTGCACCAGCCCTTTTTATGAACCTTTCAAAATTTTCTGCTTAAACCTCTCTTCAAAAGGAAATCAGGATTGTTACAAAAAGTATAGAAACTCAAATCTGGCAAGTTTGGAAAATTTGGGCTCACAATTTGCAGTTTAAATAATTCCTAATTTTTTTTAAATACATCTTCTATTACTATGCACATATGCATACACATTTTTGATATGAATATTGCAATATTTAATTGGTCTAAGTACAATTAAGCAATGTAGGGTGTGCTGTACTTTACATATATATAGGCCCTTTATAGATCTACAAAGATAGACATATATATCCTATCCAGTGAGGTAGGTATAAANCTTGCATTAAGTGTCTTTACAGCTCATAGTACATAATTGTAATGTGAACACCTAAGCATTTCAATGCTTACATTTGGAATTTCTAATAACAGGAGGTTAGATTGAGGAAAAGAGCAAAACCAGTCTTCTTTGGAATACAACAATCTTATTTCAAATATATAAGCCAAGGAGAAGCTCTAGTTTCTCATGACACATAAGCAGCAGCCTGTCAGTTCCCATAAAAGCATGACAGCTTTGGTTCAAAACATATTTCCACAGCAATCAAAATAAGCATGATAAATCAGTCAGCCNGGTTCAAATCTACCATTTTGCATATATGTAAGAGGATGGAGAAAGCCTGTCCCCAGAGGACTTTCTGTGTTAGGTTTTGCCATATTTTTTCTTTAGGATCTTGCTTTGAAATATGGAAACAAAAAGAAATACAGGCAAATACATGTACAGAGCACAACATCATTAGGCTGCTTGCCTTGAAATACAAGGTGTTCTAGTGCAACTGGAACTTGTGATGCAGCATCCAGGAGCCAAAGCTGCTTCAAAGGTTAAAGGGCAGAGAGAGGCAAAGACAGAATCCTAGAACATGTTCAATAACTCCAGTGTAGGTGTGCCTGTCATGGATTTCCAGCCAGGATAAGACAGAACTGATGGATAAACTCTTGACTGAGTTGCACAGTCCAAACGGAGGTTGATTAAATATTGTAGATTGCTGTAATATCATTATGAAGTAGCATTATGCTTGTGTATAAATCCTCTGCTAATAAGTGATTTAGACATTTGAAATATCTCAAGCTNAATATGGAGTAACTGTTAAGACTGCATTCCCTATCAGCTATCAAGCCAGTACAACTCTTCACTACAAAATCTTGATAAACAGCAAATATTCCCCTGAGGGTTAATACATGCTGCTCTTAAGGTGATTAAGGTTGCAGGAGCTGTCTCCTACATTTCTCAGAGTTTGGTACAAGGGACTGAACTTTCTTGGGCAGTTTATCTCTCTTTCAAACATATATGGAAAATTAAATTAGATATGGAAATCCTCAGAATGTGAAATTTGTAAATAAATTGGGTAATATGCAGAGCAGGTAAAAAAANTATTGGAATGTTGAAGAAAGCTTCATTCCCTGAATTCAATTTTCCCAAACAGTAAGTACAGTAAGTACAGTCCCTTATGTCTTCTTTAGCATCCAGATACATGTGACAAATAGAGTTAGAGTTAGAAAACACCTGCACACTATAAACAGGGAACTGGAAATTCTGCCTGGTTTCATTTATTTTGTCTTGACTGTGCTCAGGTCCACACTCATCAAATGGTAGGATAAAATAGCAAGTTTTTGACAAGTGGTGGTGAGGCTTGTGCTGATTTAGACAAATGGTCCAAAGCCATTCTTGAATATAACATGGCAATAATGGCAGGAATAAAATAACTATTCTTGCTACACATACATCCCCACACAATATTTCACACACCACATGAAGATAATGTATGAAATGCATTTCCCTGAGATGGAAAGATAAACAGATCATCATCTCACCATGCTCTAGACAGATAAATACTGGACTTCTATGTGCAAATTCTGCTTTGTGTTGGACTATTTAATGTAATTCTTCAGCTGTAATTTGCTCCCAAAGTGCTTGGCAGTACTTAGGAATTTGCCAAAAATGCTGCACTAAAAGGCAACGATCATTCATATTATAAGAAAAAAGTTTAGGATAAAATCCCAACCACTATTTTTGTGGATATGTCTTTGAGCATTCTGGGAATTAAGAAATTTTAAAAGCCCATAATTATAATCCTATTCTGCTACCTTTTATTTACAAATCAATGCCATTACTCTGTATGAAATTCACAGTTATTTGATTGCTATCCTACTCCTATTCCTATCACTATCTCTGTGAGAAGCTTAAAAAAAAAGAGACCTAGTCTTATAAAGCACAGGATATATATACACAAGATATTTTATCAACAGAGCTAAAGAAGCAAGAATATTTCTTGTGGTTTAGTGTGCCTTTAGTAAACTAGGCTTAGAGACCTGGAGAAGTCCTTGAATGCAAGTCACCATTTGAAAATTAAAAGAAGGGTTTCATTCACACACAAGGTTAAAGTGACTTAAACCATTCAAAGATCTTTCTTTCTTTTATTGACTTTAGCTCTGCTGCAGCAAGATGTTCTGAGGATGACAGGGACTGGCAAACAGAGAGCATCCCAAGTAAATATTACTTTGCTTTTAAAATAGTATTTATTACTTTTGTTACGTTCAGAAATCTTTCAGGCCTATCTTAAGAAAGTCAGTGGTGACAGTGTATTTCTAATTCAGGATTTTGAGCAAATATACAGCATGTGTTATATTTTTAAAAGAGGGGTTAAAATATACAATCAAAACTCTGGTCCAGCATCTTGTCTGCTGTTAAAATATGAACAGAAGGGATGTATTTTCAAAAGAGGTTAAGGCTCAAGTCAAAAAATCAGTCATTACCAGATCCTTGAAGAAACCTCTTTTTTGTTTAATCTCTGTTGGCAACGATTATCTGAACACTTCTCTTGGTCAGTTCTACCCATGCTCTTCTGAGTTGTGTTAAGTGCTCTCACACTCACAAACATGAAAAACAAGGTCGGACAAACTACTGAATATGAGCAGTTAAGAAATAGTGTTATTTCTTAAAATGCTCCCAACTAGTGAATTTATTGTTTTTTTTTAATACAATATGACTCAAATATCTTATTAAAAATAGAATATACTGTTGTATTAAAATAGAATTAAAGGTACTTTTTAACATTTTTCACACAATATTTTGCAGTTCTGGCAAAAGTTACATCTTGTACAATTAGGGCCAGTGGCCTTGTGGGACATGGTGTTCACCATCTCCTTCTGGTCCAGTCATTTTTACTGCCTTACTCTGAGACTACACATGGCTGGAGGAAGGTTTGTGTTTAAAGATGTGGAAGAGCATCTTTGACTCTCTCTCACTTTCGTTCCCCTGCTCTCCCACCACCTGCAGGCAGATACCATGGCAAGAGGCAGGTATCACAGTGCTGTACAATGGCTAAATTTCCTGTATCAAGTGTCTTCAGATTTGTTAGTTACTGGGATAATTATAATGCCAACTTTGAAAAAAGAATGTATTTAAAAAGTTTGTTTTATGGGAAAAAAAATAGCTTTAACATCCCATGTTCTATACAGACTTAAAAGTCTCCTATAATTTTTATCCTGAGCTCTTGACTCCCCCCTCTAAGCATGCACAACCTCAGGTTATTTTAAATCATGAAAGACAAGTTAAAATATATTTTCTAATGAATAACTAAAGAAAATAGCTTCAAAATACCAATTTTGTTGTGCTGTTTTTTTGGTTTTTTTTCCTTTTACATCTATTAGAAAGTAATTGCTATCTTAAAAGCCTATTTTACAAAACTATTACCATGATCATAGATTTCAGCCTCATAAAACAATCCTATTTTTTAACCATAATAATATAAACAGTCAAAATGGGTAATAATGGTGATGACACACTTTAGAAGACTTTACTGATCCCACATTATTTGGTGCTTGTATGCTGCTAACATATAATTTATAAATCCATGTCCTTTCTGAATTATTAATATATTAATTATAACAAATAACTGACTTTGCCAAGAACTGCATAGATAAATAACTGATAAATTTCCAGAGGGGAGATAATATATTTATTATGCATGAACAGTGGTAGTTTAGAACATTAAAACAAAACTACTATAAAATGAAATATAAATGGAAAAATTTGGTGATCAACAGAGATAGGAAATAATGGTTAAGAAAAAATAAAACTGTCAAGTCAATCTTACTCTTCAAGATAAATCTAGAAAAGAAAGAGAGTTTGTCAATTAGCAGTTACAGTGATGTATTTTTTTATCCCAGAAAACAGCTATAAATATAATTTCTAAGTGCCATAACACCACAAGATCTGTAAAAGAAATCAATGGGAAAACAAAGTGAGTAATGAAATTGAGATATTCTCATTATGATGTTTTTCTCTAAGTTCCCAAGTCATGTAGCTGCTGCAGTTCTGTAGAAATTAGTCCCTTTATCTCACTCTGCCTCTGATCCTTGCCTATGTTCCTTAGATGAACTACAATTTTGTGAAAAAATAATTTCTCTAAAACAGGTGTGCCACTATGTGGCTTACTTGGGTACAAAGATATAGTTTAGTTTTTTGCCTGCTGGCATCTAATGCAGCTGTGCTCGTTGAACCTTTTCCTGTGGCATTCCCTGGAAAGGTGTGCCTTGGCCAGTGCCTGCTGATGGGCTTCTGCAGCTCCTGCTGCAGGATGAGTGTGACAAGGACATGTCTGGGTACAAAAAATTTCAACAGAGGGAATGAATATCATCCAGAATTTTGAACAATGAAACCAGGAAAGTGAGTACATGCAACTGGGCACTGTAAACAAAATAAATTATCTTTCACCTGTATTTAATAACTCCACTACTGAAACACTGAATTTCAAAAATTCTGAAAGAATACAGCAATCTTAGTAATTTCATTAGAGCATGGACAAACAATTTTATCTCCAGTTGTGAAAGCACGCTTTTATCTTTTTTTTTTTTTAATAAGATTAACACTTCTCAGAGGAAATTATTCAGTAGCCCTATGGTACAGGTTTTTAAGCACAAAAAAAAACCCAAAAACAAAACCAAAACAAAACAAAAAAAACCAAAAAAAAACCCAAACAACCAAAAAAAAACAAAAAAAAAAAAAAACCAAAAAAAATCCAAAAATCTCAAATATGGGGCAATCAATAATGCAGGTAAATCAAGCTCTGTTTTTGTAAAGGTGCCTTCCTTACATTTAACATTTCTTCAAGCAATCATTTGTTTCTTATTACTGCATGCATACATTTTCCTATCTTCTCTTATTTCTCACTGAACTTATCAGTGTATATGTATTGTCCCTCTACAAGGTCAAAACTCTCTGATCCGTCAGAGACTGAAGTCTCATGGAGCCACTTTTACACTCTTGAATCATTACCACCTAAATATTGCACTATATCTCAACAAAAGAGTTTAAATCACAGATTTTGTTATCTGCAGAAAACAGAAAACCTGCAGGTATTGCTTGTGGGCTTAAATTTATAAAGGAATTTAATGAAATAATTTTTCTAACTTGTGTATAACCATTGTTGGGGGTGGCTGTCCTCTCTCCTAGATCTTTTCCACTCTCCCAACCATTCCTTTCTTTAGTGGGTAAATGAGTAACTGTGTTCACCAAGGTCATCTTCTCCTTCCTTCCCTCCCTGCAGGCTTTGCTGTGTCACACCTGAGCCTTCTGTCACTTTGTTCACTTACCTTTCTCTCACCTATTCTTTCACCACTTCCTTCAATTTCATATCCTTACATCTCCATTCTTCTTTCTTGCCTTTGCTTATAGGGTGTAAATAATCATTTAATATATATGGTATTTCACAGAACATGGTCTGAACATAACAATTTCTATCAACTTTAAGAGCTTCTATAAGCAGCTGAATGCTCCTGTTAGACCTTATTTTTATCTACTTTGAGTAGACATCTTATGGTCTGTTTCCTACACTTTCTTGAAGAAAGACTTTTTCCATTGTTTAACCTGTAGGGATTTTTTATCTGCAATTAAATTGTAGCTCTTCATCTTCCTAGATGTAGAGGTGATGCACATCAAGGCAAACAACAAGAACTGCAACACAGCTTGATGCCAAAGGAAAAATATACATATATGCCAAAGCATATTTTGCCTGACCAATCTATCAATGGAAAATATAGCATTAAATCAGATCTCAGGCTTGTATCTGTCTAATTTATTAGACAATAGAATTACAGAGATTAAAGGTAGGACATTAAATTAACCTAAGTTATTTATTTATTTATTTATTTATTTATTTATTTATTTATTTATTTATTTATTTATTTATTTATTTATACATAAATAATCATTGCCGTTTTTATGGAAACCTCCAGTCCTGATTTTAAAATAGGATCTGTGAATGTGTTCTCAGTGTCTTGACTAACACAGTTGTCAGCCAGATTTCTCCTACAAAGGTGGATGAATAATTCATTTTTATTCAGGCAGCTAACAACTAAGTCTTTATCTGTTCATGAACTTTTTATGAAATTGTCTGCACCCTTTAGGTGGAACCACTCAAGCCACAGTACAGCATGCACTTCCTTCTCCTCGTGTAATCCTTCAGTGATGAATGCTCAGGTTTGGAGTTGTGCTTATTAATTGTAGAGGTCTAATGACTTATTGTGATTNTACGATTTATGTAACCAGCACTGCATAATGTATGAATTTCAAAATCAAATAAATAAAGAGAGACTTCATTTGTCCAACATACAACCACTCAAGATTAAAATTGAATTTAATCAGCATTCACACTAGTAAGTGCTGAAACTTTTGTGGAAATTAAATATTAAGAAATTTGTTCCCTAAGGAAATTACACAGTCCTGCCTATTTTTCAGCAGTAACCTTGGAAATCTGTTTTTCCATGTGATGGTCTTTTTCTTCAAGTCAATAGAAAACCAAGACTTCTGAGAAGAGAAAGCACATTATTTTACCTTAACAATATTTTTTGGACTCCCTGCACAAATTTTGCAGAAAGGAAAAGTGTGGATTTTTTTCTCCATCCTCTTTTCTACAGTTGAGTTTATGACCTCTTTGTTTTCTGCTGTTATGGCTATCAGATAAAAGCTGAAATACTTCACAGCAAAATCAACTGTTCTAAATCAACTATTTTTATCCTCCATCACTGCATGCAATGTTTTATTTGTTTAGTTTTGGTTTTGGTTTTGTTTTTACATAATAAACTCGTCATGTTTTTCTTGGCAAGAATTTAATCTGTAGAGTTGCTAATACTCTTTTTGGCCCAATGTTTCTGAGCCAGGAGAGCAGAATATATTGTCCCTGAGATTGCTCTAGGACACCATTTTGCACCTCCATTCTGCAATGGAGGTTACTTCCTCCTTCAGTAGCTTCTCCTTTTTTACATTTTCTGTTGTTGTTTTGGTGTAATATGTGTATTTCAGTCTCACTGAGGGTGAATCCTTATGCAGCTGCACAGAATGCAATACAGCTGTTTATGTAATCTGTGATAGATTACACTGATGCATCTCACATCACCTAAGCAAACTGTAAGCTTTTCTTGTTACACAAGAATACAAGGTTTAGTTGTTTTAAAGGCAGCTGCTCTTTGTCTTAGTTTTCATTTTTATTAATTAAAATCAATTTCTAAATTAATGAAGACAATTTAAAATTATTTTTCCACACAAATAACACTTTTAATCACCGGTCTGGAATATAATGCATAAATTTACTTATCTAGTAAAAATCATATATTCCCCCCCATTGGCTTCATATTTGATTGAGTCTGTTTAAAGAACTTAGCAAAACCATTTTAGAGGTTTTATTCAAATAACAACATAATCCTACTTGCTTAAGAAAACTCAGAAGTATTTTTAAATAATTCTCCATGCATTAAATTCTAAAATGAAAAATTAGCATTGTATATATAATTTGAGGTAATAAACATACAGCATCCATTAACTACTATTTGTCATCAATTATAATAGGTCGTTTGAGGATTCTAAATATAAAGTAAGTATAAAACACTGTGAATATTTATTTGTAGCAAATTTTGTATAAATACTAATACCAAAAGAGAGCAAAAAAGAACTAGAACAATCTAACTAGGTAGTCAGAGTGTAAACATAGCTTTTCATTAGCAAGACTCCATATCTTCTGGAAAAAAATTATTTAAAATGAAAATCTTTATTTTTATACTTAAAATATAAAATTCAAGGAAGCAAACTCTAAAGAAAAAGAATAATGGAAGTGGAGGAACACATAGCATGAGTTAGAATTGAAAAATTCTTTATGAGCATAAATTTTTGCTTATTCCTTTAAAAAAATCAATATATCTTCTCATGTGGGATATGCAATATAATTACCAACAGTGTTATATCTTAGTTTCCCAAAAAACAAAAGTAAATCAATTATGGCAAATTATATAATAAGCCACCATAAAAAGTACTTTATTTTCTCGTTAAAATTTTTAGACTCAACCACTCTAATGGGTAAATGACACTCTTTAGGCTATATTTTAGGCCTGAATTAAACTGAACTTACAGAGTTCAGTTCTTGAGCACAAATCCTAAAGTACAGCCAAGTGCTTGAATCTTCAATTCAGAGCATGGAAAAGTCATTGTATTTATCATAGAAAACTAAACACAGATCTACTACATGGATACTTCAAATAATTAACAGCATGAAACCTCTAAATTAACATTTTGTCTCATATTACCTCCAGGCAAGCTGTTTCATATATGCCAGACCTGAGCTTTTCTACTTTTCTTTTTATTTTCCCCCTTTGAGACCAGATACCTAAAGCTAATGTTTGAAGTAATCAGAACAGGCTCAGTATCTTCTTCTCAAATGCCCTATTAAAAAAAAAAATACATAATAAAGTATTCACCTAACTCTTTCTTCAGGAGACAAGAAGAGAGGAAAGTGAAGAAAATTCACACTGTCTACCCTACAAAATATACTCCAGAAAAAAAAAAAGTGGAGATTATTTTGGTCAGAAGATTTCTTCTGTGTTTCCTGTTTCAGTAAATATTGATAAGCTTCCTAAAAATACTGTCAAATCTAAATTCCAGATGAATTTTGGAAGTAAGATTCAGAAACCTGATTATGCCCCTCCTGGATTCAAGTCTCAGTACTAAATTATGGAAGGGATATAGACAGTTCCTGGAGAAGGATGCTTGCTGTCTTTCTGATGAAAAAGATTTTGCTCATTTCAGGAAAAGGGAACAGCAGTTACATGCATGTTAGATGCTCTTCCAGTCTTTAAGACAGAGGATGTTACACTCAGAGAGCTCAGAAACAGAGGCAGAGAAATCACTCTGGTCTGAGCAACTGCTCTTAAACACTGTTAAATTAAAGATGGACAAGTCAACATCACACCTTAAAACAAAACAAAACATTAATTGTGCAAGACCATCTTCAGACAGTCCCTGAGAGCACTTTTCACTCTAGAACTTATTGGAGTCTTGGAATAAATTACTTTCTAGGTGTTTTCTGGCTTCAGGTAGCACCTATGCAGTTTCTCAGCCTATGGCAAATGAGGAGGCAGAACCCTTATGCAAACAGAAAATCCCTCATAATTGTGCATATCTAGTTCAAAAATTTATTTTTAAATATTTTTCAAAGGTGACAGAAGACCATTTCCAAAATTAATGGATACAATACAATACTTCAGCTGGCAGGGACTAGAATGATCACCTAATACAATTTCTTAGCCAGTTCAGTTCAGCTGACCAAAAGTTGAAGTTTGTATTAAGCACATGGTCCACAGGGCTCCTTTGAAGGCATTGACAGGCATAAGGCATCAACAACCTCTCCAAAAAGCTTGTACAGTTGTTTGAACACCCTTGAAGAAGAGAAATGTTTCCTGATGTCCACTCTGAACCTCTCCCAATACAGCTCTGAACCATTCCCATTCCACATTCTTCTATGCCAGGAACAGACCAGCACTCCCTCTCCAGGTCCCCTCCTCAGGCAGCTCTACAGAGCAGTGAGGTCACCCCTGAGCCTCCTTCTCTCCAAACCACACAAACCCAGAGCCCTCAGCCACTCCTCTCAGGATGTGCCTTCCAGCCCTTCCACCAGCTCTGTCTCTTATACACATCTAGATGTGTATAAGAGACAGGGACTCAGGGTGAGGCTGCACCAGGGCTGAATCCAGCAGGATGATCCCAATCACTGCTGGTGATGCTGTGTCTGATGCACCCCGGGGTGGGGTTTGCCCTCCTGGCTGCCCAGNACACACTGCTGATCACCCTGAGCTGCTGCCAGCCAGCACCCCCAGATCCCTCTTCCAGTGCTCTACACACACTCCTCCCCCTGCTTATACTTGTGCCCAGATTTATTGCATCCCAGGGGCAGAATGTGTATTTGTTCTTGTTAAATTTCATGCCACAATTATTACCCAATGCTCCATTGTATTCAGATCCCTCTGCAAGGTTCTTGTCCCCAAAGAGAGTCAACAAATCCACAAGTGATGTTACATGACAATTTCATGTGTGCTGTGTGCTTAAAAACAAAGAAGCTGCTGTCTCTCTGTGCAGAAGGTAAATTACCTGCCTTTTTTCATTTGTCCCATTTAGTAATTTTATATATACTTCTCTGAAAGCCAAATGTTATAAAATGTAAGCTGCTAATACAGCTCAGTACCTAATATACCTTCAAAAAACATTGCAATATCCAAAAGCCTGTTTCATGTTTTTCCTTATGATATGCCTGTTTCACTGGTGTCCAAGTGGAATAGCCAAATCCTAGTGGAGAAGCCACTGACTGAGCATTCTCACAACACTCAAGGACTCACACACACCACCAGAGACTGACTTCTGGGACCACAGACCTTTGTGGACAGCTCCAGTGAGCTGAAGAGGGCTCCTGTCAACTTCTGTCTCACACACACACTCACTCCCAGGAGCTCTTTCTCCTCTGGCAGGCTCAATCCTATGTTTCTCAGTCGTGAGATTTATAGAAGTAAATAATTTAATNGTGTGGTTCAGTAGCAGGTTGGATTGAGATGGGTACTTCTGCAGAGGGATTTCAAACAAAGAAATCTCTGGGAAATTATATTCTCCCCTCACATGCTTTCAACATGCCTTACCAGAGCACTTTTTCCAGGGGTGATTTTTAGGCTGGATATTCTAGCACCTTTATGCAATTTGTCTCTTTTTACATGTTAACTGTTTTTGTCAATTTGCAAATTCAGCTGATGGCTCTAGTCCTGTCTTCTGGTTTGGACTTAAAGCCTTCTTGCTTACTGCTGCAACACTAGATTTGGGTTAAATATTGCTCCTCAACAACAAAAACACCAGTGTGTTATCAGTATTCTGGTTATACAAAAGACAAAACAAAGCACTGTACCAGCTACCAGGAAAATTACTAAGAACACTCTCTTCCAGCTGAAAACACATCTAAGTGTATGTTCACAGCTTGGGGCCCAAGATTTCAGGAAATCCATCTACTCATGCTAAGCATTCAGAGCTAGGAAAACAACACAATAAATCACAGTATTATAACTTTATATTACTCATTCTGCTTAAAACATATTTCAGTTAAACAACAAATATCTGCCAAAAGTAAGGTTTGCATTAGTGTTCTGTACTTGGAAAAAACATAATTTTGAATATTCGGTACTGACTATTTGCAACATGTACAGATCTTTTACTTGCAGGAACTTGCAACAAAGACAATTATTTCAGAAAACTGAGTAAGAGCAAAGAAAACTCAAGCAGTCTCAAAGAGCATGTAGTACCCTTTTATCAGTGCTGTGCAGGATCCAGTGATTTCTAGCATCCAAAAGAATTTTCTTTCAGACCTCTGAGTCCTTATACACAATTTTACCCATAGCACATTCACAAAACTCCCAAACTGGATGTAAATCTCATTTTAAACACCTTATTGCTGCTCCTCACTTTCTCCTACAAACACTGAAGGAAACTGCCAACACAGACAGCAGAATTACTATCAGTAGAGATATTTAAAGTTAGCCTATAGACATTAAAATACTGATTTGGTTTAGTTAGAGATAATGAGCTAGAAGCTTCCATGTTGCAAAAAAGGCCAATTACAGTTCCCTTCTTTTTTCTACTGATTCTACAATTTAATGGGCACATGAAACTTCCATTAACAATAATGGGACTTCTGTGGATGCACTGCAGAGAAAATAAAGCCCTGTAGAGTTTTTTTCTTGTAAACAGCATGAAATGGGGAATGATAATAATCTCAAAGAATAATGCAAATAGCAGCATACTGAATGAGAAAAAAATCTGGGAGAGTGGTCCTGGTGCACAGAGAGTAAAATTAAGGAGTGAAAAATGCACAGTGCTAAACAAGACAACAAAGAAAGTCAGCTCAGAAAATGGTATTTCAGGTATGTTGGTCCAGACTACTTGGAGACTAACTATCTGCAAAATACATAAAGGAGAGACATTAAAAATATTTTAAGACCAAATAAAAGAAAAATTGAAATGAAATGCTTGTCAATGAGCTGAAAATAGGTGATTTATAAAACACCTGAGGACACACTGACAGTATATTGTATATCTGCAAAGTGAAGATATTTATATATAAATGCTAAAAGTACTGTACTGTTACAGTGTTATTTTAACTGCACTAGCCATGGTTTTTAGTTTTACCTGACTGACTGAGGTATTAATAAACTTCCATCTAATGAATCTCAGTCTAAGCCATTTGGATGGATCAAAGCACATCATGCTCTGCTCTTAGTTGCACTCTAGCTTGTATCCATGCTCCATTTTTGCAATTAATTCTCTGGGCTTATGTTGCAGTAAACAACTGGCTGGAGAAAAATCTGTTTCCTGTGTTTGTCTTTGAGTACAGAAGGTTCACTGGACCTAGGCAGTATATATACCATGAAGGTATACCTGCCAGTAAATCCCATGGATGAACCTAGAATAAAACACTGAGCATGGATTCCAAGGGTCAGGATGAACAAGTTTACTCAGCTCTTGTTAACAGAAGTAAATCAGGAGCAATAAGATACTTGTAGAAATAATTTTTGCAATGCCTATTTTATCTTCGTAACTTAACATTCAGGATTCTTGAGAGTTTCTCTGATCATACCATTGGGAAATCATAAACAAGAAATATAATTTAACTGTATTTTATTTTAATTTTCTCAAATGAAAAATAAGTTTACTGTTATTAGGTGCATAAATGTGTAATGTTCATTCACATTTGCAAAATTTTTCTTAAATTACATTTATCAGGGAAAATATTATAATTAAATGCTAGTTCTTGGAGCCCCAAATAAAATCTATACATTGTGTTTATATCTTTGGTATTTATTTCTGTAATGACTTTCTGTTTGAAGTATTTTCTCATGCTTATGAGACTTATGGCTAAAATATCAATAGTAAATAATTTTCCTTTAGATATATATATATATATATATATTTTTATATATATATAGTTTTGTAGGGATCTCTTTATATTTTTCTTCATAGGTTTCCTTGGTTTTGATCTTTCTCAACAGAACTGATAAGCATTTAGTGTAAGTAAAATTAAAGAGGTTGGGATTTTGGACAATTTTTGAGGTTTGGTTTTTGGTTGTTTTGTTGTTGGTTCCCCATGAACTATATATAAACGGTAGGGTACATACATAAACACATAGGATTATAGATGTTGTATATTTTTATTTGCTTTTTTTTTTTTTTTACATATTTTTTTGAATTTGATGGTTCATGTTTTATTATTAGCTCCTTTGAGACATGTAAAACATGCATGAAAAGCACAGTGAACTAAGTACAAATATTCCTAAAGACATAATTCAATATTACTTTCATATCCATCTAGGTTTTAAATACATTTAGCTGGAAAGAAAATAAAAATATTAAAACCAGAGTTCTCTCTTAACAATATTTCATACTCTAAACATGATATTTATTCTAAAGAATGTCAAAGCAAATCTGAGCCTACTTATACACGAACATAAGTTTAAAGGAAAAAAAAAATGTAAGGCATCTTTCAAACCAGACAATGTTGTCCAGACAATGCATGAAAACACCTCTCTGTACAGTTGAAAACTGAGGCTGTGGAAAGTAATGTTAAGTACTGCTTAAATGAAATTTGCTGATGGTCTTCTGCACCAAGAGACAGTTTGAGCAAAGGCAGTAAAACAGATTTTTCACAGCAAGGGTTCAAATTGCAGTGTGCCATGACTCACCTGAATGATGCATTTCACACCCATCATTGCCCTAGAAAATCTGCAATCTCCATTCATATGTTCCTCTGCAGAAAACATAGCCACACATTCCTGCCACACTCAAGCTTTATTCTGAAGCACATCCTGTCCCACATTTCCTTAAGCTCTAATAATCATACAAACCAAAACTTAACTGAACATTTGTGAGCACACCCACATATTCTCTGACCACAGTTTCAAATTTCATGGTGATTTTAATCTGAGAATGCAAACTTTCCAAACCAAAGAGCTGTAATCCACCTCAATGTAATCCTCAGTCTCAGACAATTAACAAAGCTGGCTTCCCTCTGTTGTTATATTTTAACAAGTGCACTTTTTTCATGGAAAATAGATATACCACCACCACCAACAACGATGCCAAACACAAAACCAACAGCAACAGCAACAGCAACAAAAATTCAATGTAGGTTGGAGAGGAGAATAACTGGAGTCAACTGGACAAAATATAATCAATGGCATCTCTCCATGCCATTAAAAAATTTAAATCATTCCATACCATTACATGATCCCTCTAAAAGAATCTGCAGCTGTACTTTCCAAGGAATACTTTAGCCTGCCTATTCTATTCTATTCTATTCTATTCTATTCTATTCTATTCTATTCTATTCTATTCTATTCTATTCTATTCTATTCTATTCTATTCTATTCTATTNTTCTATTCTATTCTATTCTATTCTATTCTATTCTATTCTATTCTATTCTATTCTATTCTATTCTATTCTATTCTATTCTATTCTATTCTATTCTGCAGAAAAGGTCCTCAGGGGAGACACATTAGCTTAACTCTTCCCAAAACTTCAGATAGGGATTACTCTATGTGTTTCTAAACACAGTGGTCTTAACAGAAAGTATAAGACAATGAAATCATTTACATGGAAAATCTGCAACAATACCGACTGCCATGCTTTCTCCTCCCCCTGTAAGGAGCACCCTTCTTCTCAGGAGTCCCTTACCCCCACCCCTGGCAATTGACCTGAGGCAGTATAGAATAATTCTTGGCCAGACTCTGCCTCCTTATAGCTACTGGATAGAACCAGGACAGTTCCCTTTACATTTTGTTTTGTTTTGTTTTACAAAGTTCATTATATAAGATTATTTTCCTATTGTACTGCATTTGCAACGTCTGAAAAGATAAAACAGCCTAACTCTGCAAAATTTGTTCTGCATTTCTGTTCCATTCTGAGAAAAAGAGTTCAAAACAGAATGGAGCAGAGAAGAAGACAGAGAATCAACAAATATGTCAGCTATGAAGGACAAAATGAAAATAACTTGAGGGCTAAAAGAAAAATTACAGCTACAATTAAAACTTTCATACAGTACTTACAGATGATAATTCAGAAAATGAGATTTGGAGGGTCTTTATTAAGTTTTTTTTATTCTGCAGGCATTGACAGTTGNTTGTTTGTGAAAACTGAGTGGCAAATATTTAGTTTGGATTAACATATGTTCATATAATTAGATATTATTTTATTAAACAAGAGAAATCTAAAATAAATTCAAGATTTTCACCAGGAATTTAAAAAAACCCTATTTATTCAGCTAGTGAAAATCAGGGTAGTATGAAAATTATTTTAAAATATTATTTTCTGAATTTCTCTATTTTTAAAAATTAAATACCTCCTAAATAATTTCATTTTTTATGTTTTTGAAGTAAAAGAATATTTATCAAGCAAATTAATGTCCCCACTGAAAGAAAAACAAATAGATTTCAAGAGATTGTTCTTAGAGCCAGAAAAAGAAAATGGTGGATTTATTGTCTTGTGTGCTGAGCAGAGGCAAATATTACAGTTTCTTGTTCCATTTTTTTCTGCCATAATTTCTGAGGAAGGGGAAGAAGCTAAATCTTAGGTATATATCTGTCACAAAATTAATATTTTCCTGAAAGCATGAGCTATCCTGTAGGGTAAGAAGAGAGCAGACTAACTGGTATTTATGTATCTGACCACATCTAAGTAGGCATATTTTATATAGGCATATTTTATACTGAACTTGGGCTCCCAAGCAGAANAACAGGCAGGGCTGGAGCACTGTAGAAATATTTTAGAGCTCTTCAGGTTGTATTTGCCAAAAGAGCCTTGAAGCAAGGGAAGAAGTGAAGAATAATGAAAACTTGGAAAACTTGAGAAAAAAATATGCAAAGAAACTGGAAATNATGCACATCTTGATTTGAAGCATTCTGAGAAGATAATATTTGGTGTTTTTCTAAGAACACAGAAATGTACTGGTTTCATAACCAAGAGAATAAAGAGGCTGAAGCACTTTTGTGCAGCTTTTCTAGTATATTGGTGACAAATTAGAGGAATGTTAATTTCTCAGTAGAAAAAACATTTCATGAAAACTGCTAAATGAAGGAAGATTTTTCATGTCATTTTCAAATATCACAAATTAAGACAGTGGAAAGTCTGAGTAAACTTGAAAGGAAGAATTATCTATTTCAGCTATTATATTTTCCTTAAGAAAAACTCCTTACTGGGAGGAGATGGACTATGTGTTTCTTAAAACAAGATTGGGTCAAGGACTTTGGATGAAATTATTTTCCAACTGTTTAACTTTTGTTATTTTTTGNTTTTTTTTGTTTTTTTGTTATTTCTGGAATTGTCACACTGATGTTCTCTAATCATTTATCAACATGGANTCAACCACATTAAATCTGTTCTTTCTTCTGTAGAAAGGTTTAAGCCTTTCTTTGGTTTGAATGCTTTTTTTCTTAAGATTTTTTTTCTTTGTTTTTCAAATATTGTTTTTTCAAATGAGTCAATAGAAACCTTCAAATATGCCCCTTATAAGATAATATTACAAAAATTACCTTTGTTTAATCTATTAAAATCTGGAAATAAAAGATCTTAGAGATAAACACATTGTATTTGCCTTTCTATTAACATACTCTAAATTTCATCATGGTAAAATGAAGAGCACAAAGGGCATGGACTGAAATAAAANATAAAGCTAGACACTATGAATTGCATCTGTTTAATTCCTGCCTTCTTACATGGATTTTGCTGAGTTTGGCATTTTTAAAATATTTTATGCATATTTTTGTGATGCTACGAAGCAAGTAATTAAATTAGAATTTCTTGAATGGCAAAAAGATTTTAAGAGGGAGAGGAAGGTTATATTCAGTTCATGTAGAACCATCATTTGGTATCCATAGTATAAAATTCTTATTTCTAGCATCACAGTATCAGTAAAGGTAAACTAAATCCAAGGATTATTTATGTGCCTAACTTATCACTGTTGATGCCAATACTTCCATGACTTCACTGCCATAATCATCAGCTACTGAAACCTTACTCAAGGGCTTTACACCCTTTCCTCTTATCACACTTGAAATATGAGATATCAGGTAAATTTAATGTGGCTTTAAATAGCTTTCTTGGGGTTGTTTTGACTCAGTTGAATGAACAGTCAATCTCAATTACACTTTTAATGTACTGAGTCACAGACACATTCATAGGATGTGAACCCTTAAATATATCTTCAAGAGACAGTGGTATAATCAACTCAGTATAAATATATATATCTACAGTCCTGAAAATAAAAGTGATTTTCTTTGACTGTTTTTTGAAAGTGCTTTTTGCTTATGTTGATTTCAAAAAACCTAGTGCTAAATTGCCAAACAAATATTTCAACAGATATTCAAATACAGTAATGTTCTGGGGCTTATTGTATTCATTAGAAATTGAAAGAAAGGCCATTTACAAGAAAACAACCGTCTGGTACTGTTTATTATTTCCCTTTATCTTTTTTTTCCTGTCACAATGTGTCCTTCCATGCCTCCATTTACCAGGACATTGAACATGTGAAATAACTTAGCTTTGCCTGCTATCAGCTGTCATATTCCACATAGCTGGCTTATATTGAGTAATATTTCTCTTTACTTCCTCTCCTTATCATGAGCTTCTTTTATTAGGCTTTTGTTCCTCACAGTAAAGTAGAAGACTCCTCACAGCATGACCTTATAACTAGCTTTTCAAAAAACATTTGGCATGCACAAGCGAGTTACTCACACTCCTTCATANTCACTCACAGAAATCAGATGAACTGCAGCATATGCTGCTTTAAAAAGATAATTTGGAAAAAAAGCCAGAGAGTTGCAGAAAAATGCCAACTGCAAACACCTCAACACTTGATCCGAGAACAAACTCCAATATGAATTTGCCATCAGGGATGTATAAAATTTTTGTATGGGTTACCTTTTTCCATTATTGGGACAATTTTAAAGTTGTGGCTGCAGCTATACAGCTGTGCAGCTCCACCTTCAAATCATAGATTTATCCAGCTTGCACTCACAGTGAGAATCTGCACCTTTACGTGGGTTAAAACCCACACTGACAATGAAAATAAGCTCCAACAATTTCAAAATGAACCGTCATATTCATCATTCATTTGGAGGGCATTTTTAGTCTTTTTTATCAAGTGCATATAGAAGCTATAGAAAACACTAATATATGTTAAATATTCCATATCTATGTTACATAAATGAAATATTTTGTGGAAAGCTGCATAAAANTAAATCTCCACTGCCCTATGATTGAAATAATTAGCTCTACAAAGTAAGAAAAGACAATAATAAGGAAATAGTTTCTCACATCTCCCATCAACATTGTGCCTTCATACAGCTACATACATGCCAATAGCAATTGCCATGTCAATAAAACAAGTAAGTGCTGTTATATTAAATATTGTCATTCAGNTATTTAATAATTCATACAAGCAATTCCCTGTATGCATGTCAGTATATACATATCTATAAATATGTGTGTGTATATCTATGTGCATATACAAAAACACGCAGAAATACTGGTGTGACTTTCCTGCTTTGTTGCTGAAAAGGTAATGTTACATTTTCTGGATATGACTCACCTTTACATAAATCTCAATGGGAGTGGGAAGGTGTCCCATTCTTCCCATTCCCATTGGCACCAACCAGTATTCCAAAATAAGGGCTGCTGCACACAAAGAAGTGCAGCTAGAGAAGACGGGCTCACTGGCTATTCAGTTATGTAGAATATAAAAGATCAGCTTTTCTCTTTCTACATCCTTCTCAGGAGCTACAGTCAACCAAATTACATTTACAATTCTTCTCAGTCCTTTGCTTTCATTTACTGTATGTACATTATTCTGGCTTGTATTCAGAGAATGTGTGCTGAATTCTAAGCACCTACACTGCTCAATATTCCACCAGGAACACTGCGTACAGTGATGATTTCTGAGTGCATACATTAGATTTACATCTATATTCATCTTGCATGTAACCTTTTTTTGCTTTCTTTTTTTTTTTTTTTTTTTTATACCCTCCATCCTTTCCATAAAAATGCAGTTTTTATAGACTGCTAACCCTACTTTTCAATGAGCACCGTGCTGGCTGAAAACAGTGGGTGTTGACCTGGCATTTTTCCTTCATGATACAATTTGTTTCCTTGCCAGTAAGGTTTTGAAAAAGGGATACAAATTATCTGATATCAAATTACNAGATGAAGATAGTTGTCATGCAAGTATTAAATCATCTACTTTATTTGCATATTTGCAGATAACCTGCTAGAGCAATATAAATTACTTTTAAATAGTTTAATGTATAAGGGAAGCAGCAAAGCATACCATGATAAAACAAGGATCNTGAAGGTTTCTCCATCATTTCATTTCAATTTTGGTTGGAAGATGAGCAAATGAAACCTAAATTAAGCTCTTCTACAAACTTGTAAGTTGGTAGAACTTTTACAAATCTTCATTACATTTTAATGACCTGTCATATTTCCAAGCAGTGTATAGNAATAACTTACGTCTAGATGCAATAACTCAGGAAAATATTTTATGAATGAGTTAAAAATAAATCTACAAGCTTTCAGACTAGATAGCAACCAGACATTTTTTTCATATTCCAGATATGCTATGTTAGCACATTTAATTTTATTTGGTTTGTTCCATTCAATTTCCTCTTGAATGCTTCTAGAAAAATATAGCCTTGGATGTGTATTGCACATGTGGTATATTCCTAATTTTCAGATGCAAATAAAGGCAGCAGAGATTTTGCTGCTTCTATTCTGTCAATAGAAGTCATTTTTCTAGAGTTTAATATAAGCAAATATGAATAAGATTGCATCTTGAAATGGTCAAACCATGATTGCGCTTTCTAAACATCTGTAACTGCTGAGTGAATTAGTTATTTACATGAAACAAAAAAATTGATAAATTAGAAAAACATAATGCAAAATAAGAATTCAAAATATAGATGTAATTAGGCAATATTATCTATAACTCAAATATTACATATAATTAGAATATAGCACATAATTAGAATATAACAAGAAATATATCTCAGAACAGACTTCACCAATAGTATTATCCACCAGAAATATCTTTTTGTTCTTCATTTTCTCAATATAACCACTTGGCTGTAGATCACCTGGAGAAGATTTGTGCCCAGTCCATTTCCTCCACCAAGTAGGCAACTGAATACCATAATTGCTGAGCCCACTAAAGACTTGCAAGGTAGAAGGGAATGACTTCCATGTTATTTTCTGATTTCAGTTTCAACCACAGAAACATCTCCCCAGCTGAGTCAGTCATTCATTACATTTTGGCAGCACCGATAAGCCCTCAGCTTGCTTTGTAATGAGATGATGAGTTCATTTAATAAAGGAAGGAAATAAACTCTCCCTAGATCAGAACCTATTTCCTTTAGCAAGCAGATGTTGGGACACTAGAAAAATTGTATTTTATCTCAAGGGAGTGCTGCATGCCTAGAGAAGCTGTCTTATTTCTAGAGTCATTGCCAATTTGTTCTCTTTGTTCCTTGTTGCCAGCCAAATGTAAGTTTCACCATGCCAGACGCCACAGGAGCTGAATGCTGCACATCCAGCAGCTAGCTATCCGTGCAGCCACATTCCAGGGATAACTGCAATGCTCAGGTAATGGCTGGTGTAAGTTCTAGAAAGAGCAGCTTCATCCAAGAGGAACTTAACAACAGCTCCATCTGGTANCTCTTCTCACTGCTAATTAGCTGGCAGGGCAGTGGGAGCTGGCTAGAACGTCTGCTGCATTCAAAAAGTTTGCTTAGCATGAACTGTTAGCATGAAATTTGGCTGCCTACAATTTCACACCCTAAGAGGAGCTCTTGGGATGATTATTGCCCCTGGCAGTTATCTGCCTCCCTAGTCACAGAATGACTCACTTTGCTATCAAAGCAAATTAAAGAGATTGAGGTTTATTGAGTGTTAGGCAGCCCACTAAACAGTGGAACAAGNTTTTCTTGAAGAGTGGGTTTAATGCCAGACCTGGACCTGAATTCAATTTGAACAGACTATCTACAGTTTCCCTGGCAGAAGAGAAGTGTTCAGGGCTTGGAAAAGGAAGATGTTCTCTGGAAGGCCCCTTTCCAGTGTGTATATGCCAGCAGAAGAACAGGAGAGGGGCAGTCCTGAGGTANAAACAANGAGGTGTTCAGGATGAGAACTGGTCCTGCCACACTCTTTTAGTAAAACAGNGTGTAACACACAGTGTTTACAGAGGAAAATGTATCCCTGTCAGTACAATCAGGCTCTCAGAACATACCCAACCCAGCTGAGGACCAGCCAGTCAATACAGAGTTGTACTTCACAAAGCACACTGTAAGAAAGAACTNCTACTGCCTGGTGGTTTTTAAGAGAAATTTGAAATTGAGCACCTGGCAAATAGTTCATGGGCAAGGGGAAGAATCTTACTCAGCTTTCTCAGCAATTCCAAAAGAAAACTAAAGACAGTATGAAAGGAAAAGAAAAAAAATAAAAACAAACAAAAGGAACCCAAACAAAACAAAACAAAACAAAACAAATCCCTAAGAAAACAAAGCAAAATCAAATAGGGAACAAGGTGAATCATAATATCAAAAAGCACAATGACACAGGGGAGAATAACTTACCTCAACATTCCTTCTGGAGTGAAAGCCTTCACTCTGGAATTTTTATCATGTTACTACCAAAAATTTATGTAACACAGGCACCCGCAATTGTTTTATTAAGTTCCTAATTTTCCGTGGAAAAATTTAGCACCTGACTTTGTATGCCAAGCATCCACCATATTCTCACACATTGAAGCATAACTGATAAGAAACTATAAAAGAAAGAGGGAAAAGAATTAACTATGTTAGTGAGACAGCTCTGTCACCAACAGGATATATCATTTCAGACTACTTATTTTGAAAAGCTATGTTTATTAAAAATTTCTCAATTTTAAAACAACTAAAGCTAAGCTCTTGTGAGTGAAAAAATTATTTTCTACTCTGTTTTTAAAAGATATACACACACACACAAACATACATACACACNCATAGGAATATGGGGAACATACTTAAGAAACTCAATAATTAATTTTCTGAATTAACATCACCAAACTCTCAGAGGAGAGACACAGACAGGGAATATATAATATTTAAGAAGGGAAACCAGGCATCCCACATTTTAGTCCCCAGAATAATACTAGAATGAATGTTTACATTTACAAGCAAATTTTTATGCAAATAGAAAATTACTGATGTTACAAAAAACATAGGAAATGTGAATTAATCAGGACAAAAAAGAATCATGCTAAACAGTTTTCTTTATAACAGGTCTACTACATTAGTTAGGGGGAAACATCACATTTTTTATACTACTAAATTGAATAGAAAATGCAGTTAAAAAATTCAGCAGCAATACTGACTTGAAATGCCTTGTACATATCTTAGAAATTAGGTCTGTAATTTAAAAAATTGCAAATTTTAGATCTGGCATGAAATCCGTCAGATGAAACTAGAAAAGATAAATGCAAAGACCTATCTTTGGAAAGGTGATAACAAATGCAAGAATGGGAAACAAGCAAGTACAGATCAGGCTGAAATCCTGCAAGAAGGAACTAGATGCTGAGTAGATAAAATAGACCATGAGTGAAAAGTGCAGTGCTGTTCCTTATCATCATGTCAGGCAGCTATCATTGTAGGATTTAGCAACAACAATGTTATATAAGATGACAGCTCTTCTGGTTCTAGGGAGCTNTCTTTTGGATTACACCTTTAGTTTTGGGTGTAGCAGTTAATTATTTAAGCAAATGCATTGGAGAAAAAGAATGTTGCATCCTGAGGAAACACTGCAGCTATATACTCTTCTTTAATACAAAGAACACTGAGGTTTTCTGTAATGAAAGTGGAAAAAATTTGTATTGTGGGACCACGGGTGAAAAATTAAAGATTACTGAAATTACAGAAAAAAGGGTAAAGTTGCCCTGAAAAGTCATAAAATCTTTATTGCAAGCTTTTAAATTATGAAATAATTAACAGTAACAGGGATGATCTAAGTATGCTTAATACTGCTTAAGACCAGAAACACAGATAACATGATCCCTCAAGGTCCTTTCAACTCTCCACTTCTTTTATCCCAAATACACATATCATACTTGCTTAATTACAATGAGTTCCATTACAGGACAAGAGTTCCATAGCTCCTCAGAGATTTCTGAACTAATAAACTTTTCAGAGATACAAAGAGACAAAATTCATGTTGCAGGGTTTGGTTTCTTTTCCTCCTATGGNTTTGAATATGTGTGGGGTTTAGTAATTATTGTAATTTCCTTATACTTTTTCTTTTGATATGCCTAGTCCATAGCATCTCTGAACAGAGGTCTTCTGTTAACTGTACTTGGTTAGATACACTGACAAAATTTAAAGCAAAACCCTTTTCTTTATATGTTTCATATACAATTCTCCTTATATTGAGAAACATAGAAATAAATTGATTATATTTTCAAATGAAATTATTAAACCAATCATNTTGGTAGATACTATTTAAACCCCTCAAAAATTTTAGGGTGTTTTTAACTAAGATCAGACTAAAAAATTCACTTCCACAATCCCTATTGTTCCCAGTAAAATCTCTAGGGCTAGAAGNAATACAGTCCACAGACAGCCTGTATTGAATTTGTCAGTTAACACCAAAGNTGTCCAATACTACTATACACCACCATGCTATCCTTTTTTTTTCTTGCTAGATATTCCAAATGCACAAAAAATGTGCGAAGAGCAACATGTGCTCATATTGTTTTCAGATTTACTATCTGAATGCACAGCAAATGCTGTATTCAGAAATACACACAGGCACTCCAGAAACAGTAATCAAAAACCCAACAAGATGCAATTTCTTCAGCAANAAACATCTAGGCAATAATATCATGGAGCACAAATTGTTCAATTATACTGTGGTGAAGAATATCACACACACTTGTACTTTTTCTAAATAAATAATAGTATTCAAAACTAAAACACAGTAATTTTACTTTTGAGTGTTTGAATGCATTTGAACCTATTTTGCAATATTTTCCTTCTGAAACCTTTTCCAGATATAATATACTTATCCTATGCTGATATAAGGAGCAAAATAATAGCTACAGGGAATGTAGTTTGGCTACAACTAGCCAAAGTCACTTGCCTCTTGCTTTAAAAGAAATTTAATGCTGAGAGTAGTCCAGAAAGCACCCTCAGAATTTTTTTCCTTTTCTTGAGAATTCACAGCTCCAGTGTATTAAAAGCACATACTTAGGAACTACTCCTGATCACTATGTACAATTCCAACAACTAACAAAGAATCTAATTAGTGACCTATATCTACAATTATCTCATATAATATATATAACATATAAGATAATTTAATGTGTAAATTAGTCAGAGATTTCTATGCATAAAATTATGAAGGTGCATTTTTAAATCCAGGTTAATCTGGACTCAGTTTCTCTTCTTTAAAGTCAAATCAGATTGGAGTTCTTAGTTACACCAATTTCACATGATCATTGATGTTCCTTTCATATAATGTCAGATATGTGCCTAGAAACTATGGTATATTTTAAAACCCCCAAATCATACAGTAATTGAAAATGAAGAAAGTACACTGGAGACAAAAAAAAAAAAAAGCCATGATCAGATCAATTATAACAAATTAATGAATGGAAGAGAACCAATTTCTTAATTTGAAATAATATTGCAATAGGTGTAAAGCAATGCATACTTGCCCCAGAAGCATACAATATATTAATAAGCTCTTAAAAAAACATACTGTGCTTCTGGTGTTAGTTTTGCAAATTAGATATCTGATGTTTCTTAAAATATGAAATATTTATTTTAAAAAATGAACTTAAATATTGAGGATCTAAATACAACTTATTTTGAAGCCTTTTTTAACATGCACAAAGAATATATAGCTGAATCTTCANCATATTTAAAGCATTATTTGGTTGGTATCAACTGATTACCCATTCCAAAAATCTCGCAAAGAAACAATAAAATTGCAATGCTAGGTAAGGAATATTATTTAATACCTGGTGATCTTAAATACTAGGTCTTTTGTAGTCTACCACCACCTTCATGTTTAAGAGCTCATTCCAGACTGAATTCTTACAGCATGCATACTACAGTTTAAGTTCCCAAACAGCTCTCTCAACAAGGTGGACTTATGGTTGTTCATGTACTCTGAGATGGATGCACAGGAGAAATACCAACAAGATGTCCTCAAGAGGTCAAAACAACAAAAAAGTACTTTACTGGCAACNTTAGAANATCAGANNCTTTGCATAAAAGGTTCAGTGTAATAGTTAATCAAGATAAAACACTTCCCAAAGCTTTAACTTGGCCCATTCAACTTAGCAAACTTTAAACCCATTCAATTTGAAATAAGAAACAAGAATTCCAAGAGGAGGAAATTAGAAGAAGGAGAAAGATAAAAAGACAGAAATTATATAGAAATGGACNCTTATAGCTGCTAGCTCCTGGGTTCCAGTGATGATAGAAACTCTGAGAAGAAGTTGTGTCCAGACAATGCCATGGCCTTGTGTTCAGCCTTAAATTCCCCTTGGCCTTCCCAGGCCCTTCCACCAAGTGAGGACTTCCAGGAGCTGGGCTGTGAGAGATGGAATGGGGTCCAGAAGNGATGGGATGCTGCCTCTGGTGTGCCAATGATTGGCACCACTGCCAGTCTGGGATAGAGGCTCTGGGATGGAGGTGTGGGGCAGGCAGTTCACTACCTCACTATGGCAAGCCCCAATCTGCCTCTCCCTGCATCCCAAAATGTCTCAAGACATCAGCCCTTGCAGTTGCTCACATACAGCTGCAAAGGAAACTTCTGCTTTCATACCAACAACTGTCTAAGGNTGATTTGCAACATCAGGCTCCTGAGGGAAATGGTCCAAGCATCAGCCAGACAGAATTCAAAAAGCATTTGAACAATGCACATGATATTATTTTATGGGATGGTCCTGTGTAGGGCCAGGTGTTGGATGTGTTGATTCTTGCTCATTCCAACTCAGCATATGCTGTGATCCTGTGACCTTCTGGATTTAGCATTTCAGTATTTGAGAATGCATTTTAGTCAGTCAAAGTTCAAATATAAGCTTTAAGTTGGCAGCTTCTACATGGAGAACAAATACATATTTAAGAGACCTCAGTCCATCCATCAATTTTGTTTGAAACTGGTAGGGTAGGATCTGCTGTCTTTTCATCTATATCATCCACCTATGCTGTCCTACCATCAGGGCATAAGAGATTTAGTGTTAGGTCTTAATGTTTAGATGGTAGGTGAAAATTCAATTTGCATGCCCTTAGAAGATGGAAGCGAATATATACAGAAGTCCCAGTCAGATTTTAACAAGTTAACAACAGGTAGATATTCATACATATGAAAGAACAGTGCCACTCCTGTTCAGGTTGCCATGCATAAGGGCAGAGCAAAGGTTATAGATAATAAATACTTACTACTAAACCAAGAAAAAGAATGATGTGCCACTCTTGTTTTAATGGTGTGTGGGTTTTGAGGAGTTTTTTGGTTTATGGTTTGGTTTTTTTTCAGAAGGGAAAATAAACATACTATAAAAGTAAATACCAGGAAGCTAATAGATTTGAGACAGCAGAAAAATAAATTGCAGTCTAGTTTTATGTACTAAAATTAACTCAGTACAGAGAAGCTATTTTCTTCCAACATCTCTGAAACAAGTAACCCATTATGTTCTGCAATTAATAATGCACCTTCCTAGATTTGTCAAAACTAGTAATGCATGACTCAGGAATTGTAATGTATGAACTTTACAGAGGAGGAGAAAGATAAGGTCAAATACAAAGCATTATATTAATATTAATAGGTTATAAGGCTTAAAGTCAGCTTTGAAACACAAATTTTTATTTTTTTTATAAATTAAGTCAATGAGAGGAAAAGGAAGAACAATAAAAAAGGCAGACAGGAATCCATAATAGATAAGTATTGGTAACTTTTTTAATAATCTGTTTCCCAGATTAGGGAATTCAGTAAATATGTCTAACTGGACTTCAGAACAGAAGCTGATATGTTGTTACTTGGAAAAGCAGCAGTCAAACGAGCAAAGAAAGGACTGGCACAGGTGAGAGAGGGTGGAGGGTGAGAGAACTGAGCTGGGTCGAGGCAATNAAACTCAATAACATAAAAATGTGTGTCACATCAGATACCTTGCACCTATACCTAAGGTTTTCTACATTTTGAAGGAAGCTTTGAAAATGCACCCCCTCCTATTACAGGTATTAATTTGAGTCATAAATCATGAATGAAATCATACATGTTTCCTTTTTAAATGTAAAGGATGAATACTCTTTCAGAAGTTATAGGTAATACAGTACCTTGCTCATATCCTACCTTTGTAAAGTCTTCAGTCAGGATATCTTTTTCAGGAAGAAAGAAACTTGAACTGGACTTTTACTAGAAAGGTGACAGGAAACTCTGTGAAGAAGAGATTAAAGGAGCTTGACTTCTTTATTGACAGTTTGTCCAGTTATAATAAATGTAGCAGAGACACAAGAACGAAGGAGGAAGTAAACTCTTAATAACAAACAAATAACTGAATATTAATTACCTACTTAAGTTATAATTTTTATTTCAAATCAACAATAAAATTGCCTGTAAGAGCACAAAAGATCCAGAATCTCTTTGACTTTTCTGTTTCTTTTGAAAGATACTCTGCAAAACTGTGCTCTACTTATAGAGCATCTGATACCTTTTCACCAAGTCAGTCATTTCCAAGAAAGAAGTAAAAACAGCAGAGCTACCTGAATCTGTTGAAAAAAGTAATTTTGTCTCAGTTTAGATGTCAATTAAAAATCTGATACAATGCCACAAAATGCTTCTTTAATAAACGATGAAAAAAATTATGTCAAGGACAGCAGCCCCTCACAAATATAGTCAACTTGAATTCTGCATAAAAGGAGACAGGGAAATATTTTTGCTGTGTTTTTGCTTGTGAAGGATCTTGAACATACTGGATTGAGTGAGAGTCATCTGTATAAGAGTCTGTTCTTCTCATGCAAATCTTTATACAGCCCTCACCAAAATGACAATTAAAAAAGTGATGTGTTCAAATATTTAAGAATTTTCCATGTTAACTCAAGAAAACCTGGTGATTTTAAAGTGTAAGAATAGAAAAAATAATTAGTGAGTTGTCAAAGCTGTCATCCTGAATAGGTTTCTAGCTAAATTTTTATGTCATTTATTTCAAAATCACTAGATCTTTTAATTAAAAGAATTTAAGAATGTGGAATTGCACACAAGAAGAAAAAGTCTAGTCTGGTCTCATCCAAATATCAAACAATAGGGGAGGTTATCCATAGGTGACTGTTGAAGCTGTTTTGTTTTTAAANCTCACTTATGAAATTCTCTCTTAAATGTTACTTCATATTGGAAAATCACACTCCACCCCTTCCAACCTATATCAAATTATATTAATCCAGGTGTGATTTTACCCTCTNTAAAAAGACACATATAGTAAACATGAACTGATTTACTGAGCAGAAAAGCAGTCAGTAGGAATTATCAGATTTTTTTTATTCAGCTGCTGTGATGCATAAAATTTGAGGTGAAGTTTGTTATGCAAAAAAGAAAGTCTATGGCAAAGCACAAATAATTCTTCATGTAATGGAAAAAAAAAGATACAACTAGACATAAGCATTCAGGAAAATTCCATAATCTCTTCTTCTTAGATATGAATGATTAAACTGTAAATTCTTGCCCTGTACAGATAGCTCCAATGACTTAATTTTTTTTAATAAACCAAAAATTCCAAAATTCAGCACATAACTAAAGACATCAACACAGAATAACATGCACAGAATTATAAGTTTACTCTGAGGACTTGCTACCAAGAATCTTATTAATATCTTATTTTTTACCCTTATGCAAATTTTCATTAGAAAGTGTAAAGATCTCTATTCCACTGTAGAAATCCCAATAGGCTTCATTAGTCCTTACAGAATAAATTAAAATNAAAAAAAAAAAACAAACCAAAGAACCAACAAAACTCTNTTTTGCAGAGGAATCCATTTTCTTTATCAACAATACCTGTAGATATGCTGTTCATTGAAATGCTAACTCTGAGCAGCAAACTGTGAATGCAACACATGCAGAAGAAATCTGCTGGTATAAAGAGAGAGGAAGCCTTCTGCCAACTCAGTTGCCCATCACTTGTCTTTATTTTCTCCTCAGGGAAGTTCTGACCTTGAATGCCTATGTGGGCTGTGATTATCTCTGTTGGTCAGAGCACACTGATAATAATGATGTGAAGAATGTGGGTTCAATTCCTGTATAGAGGACCTNCTTAAGAGCCAGACTTGATTTTTTTGTGTTCCTTCCCTCAGAACATTCTGTGATTCTATATAGTGATGAATAATACTAATTTAAGCTAGCTTTGCTTGCACAGTTTTAATTTTTTTAGGCTCCAAGAACCACTTAGACAATTGCAGTTGACCCATTCTGCACCTGTCTTTTCAAGATACTGTAATGATGTCAAGGTAATTTGACTACAGATAGTTTCATACTGATTAGTAACTATNCTTTCATTAATTTCTCTCATTAATTTCTGATGACATCCACTTTCAGCTATTCTTTTATGATGCCCTATGTTTGTCAAGAGTTGTGAAAATAGCAACACCTTGCTTGTCAATTCTGTTGTCTTTAAATATTGGAATAATGTTGAGTTGATCTTTTCTGCTGTACTAGGTGAGATGTACAATGCATGGGAAAATGATAAAGGGAAGCTTTTTTTGATATTATTGCCACTGTGCTGCTTGGTTCCAAAACCACCCCTCATCATCACTTCTTAGGAATTTCAGCTTCCATTAAGTTATTCTCTAGATTGAAAAGACTGAAGTCTGTTTTAGTCCTTCTCAACAAANGGAATCAACCACTGTGATCATCCACCACTGGATGAGTTTTAGTTGCTGTCCTCCTGAATGTAAAATTTGTACATCAATTCAATATTTTCATCTATTATTTTAACCTCGGGGCAGATAAGTTAGAATCCATCATGTTAGCTTTGTCAAGTGTATAAGACATTTCCTTGAAGCCCATCTGAGCATCTTGAAGGCTCTCCCATCCCAAGTAAGATAAGGTTATGTAGACAAAGCCTATCTGTATGACCTACTTAGGTCCTGGGACTGGGCTGGTAACAACTAGAATTAAGGTAGCAGTCAGAGGTGCATTGCTCTGTTTCAATTATTTCTTTATTAAATCAGTTCCAACACACTTATTTTTCTATTAAATAATCTAGATTCATAATTAAATGAATAAAGAGATGAGAATGATAGCACCANGTTCAGTTATATGCAAAAATTGTTTTCAGGTGGAAAGTGTCAAGTTGCTGCACAATGACAATTAATCTATATTACTGAAAAATATTTAACCATAAATACCTTTTTTTCACTTCTTTCTTCCCTTTTAGCAATTCCTGTCTCTGAACTAGAAAGCTTTTAAGAAGTCCTTTACACTACTGGGAATAGATGCTTGAAGAAAAGGCAAAGTTTTTGTGTTGCATTTATCCCCCGTAATGTTAAGAAAATCAGGAATAACTCTAGGGAATTGCATTACTCCTTGCAGGTAGCTCTTGGCAGTGCTTGACAAATATTTTCAGAACTTTTGGTGGATTTGGGAGTATCTTCCTAACAGAATGAAAACAAAAAGGTTCATTGTTTGACCACATCACAGTTTAACCACAGATGACAAATAAGTGTCACACAGCAGTTCACTTATTCTCCCCTACACTAGGGTGGGGGAGAAAATTATAGGATAAAAGGGCAAAAACTGGAGGATTGAGAAGATAGCTCAATAGGTAAAACAAAAGCTGGATGCTTAAGCAAAACAAAACAAGGAATTAATTTATTTTTTTTCCAGTGACAGCCATATGTTTAGTCATATCCAGGAAAGCAGGGCCCCACCATNTGNACTGGTTACTTTAGAAGGCAAATGCTGTAACTCCAAACACCCTTCTCTCTTGTCTCATTCTCCACCAGCATTTATTGCTGAGCATGACATTATATGGTTTGGTATATCACTTTTATCTGCTGTGGTTGACCCATCCAAACTTCTTGTCTGGTGCCAGCACACTCACTAATGAGACAGCATAAGAAGCAGAAAAATCCCTGCTCAGCACTAACTAAATTAATTGCTCAGTACTAGCTAAAACATGTCTGTGTTATCAACATTCTTTTCAAAACATTGCAATGTACAAGCTACGACACAGAAAGTTTACTCCAGCCAAAATTGGTATAGACTGTCATCTCTTCTGTTCTTCATCATCTTACCTTATCAAAGAAATATAAGTTGTATCAATTGTTCTATTTTCGCCTTATGACAAATATACTATCTTTATCCTTGCATTTTCAGAGACCAGATCATCTCTACAGTATGCATTACTGTGCCTCCTTCTTCAGACCTACTGAAGTGTTTTTAACTCTTGGTTCATCACTATAGCAAAAAAAGGATCACAGTTGCCACACATCTGAGGAGAAAGGGGCAAGCAGCAGCAGAAGACAGTCAATAATATTACTTCCCAGCTGTGATGGGAGAACCAGTTCCATCTAACACAATGCNGTCCTTGCTTCTGACCAATACTGGGCTGTTAGCAAAGAGAAAAAAGCAGACAAGCCCACAGTCTCCTGCTCTGGGCCCTCCAAAAAAATCAGTAAGGTGTTTGTCTTAACTGCTTAACCTTTCTTCTTCTCTGTCCTGAAGCATGGGGCTACAAATGTGAAATCAAACAGAAGAATCCATGAACTGATGATACACTAGTGCTGCCATGTGGTCTAATATTCCAGGTACAGGCAAATGACAAGTGGGGTTATTAGCACCACTCATGATAGAAAGTGTTGCTGTTTTCCAGAANATTTCCTTGGTTATAGTTTACTGCTTGATTCAACAACTTCAACTACCCCCATGTCAGGTCTCACCATAGCCTTCAATCTTTCTGTAAGATACTTGTCTTTATATGGTACCCTATATTTAAGAAATTATCTTTACATGTGTGCAAATTAAAATGACGTGAACAAAGTAATTCTAATTCTGCATTTCCCAGTTTCTAACTGATTTTATTTTTTAAATTTTTCTTTGGTTTAATAATATTCTTTTCCTAACTTTATGCAAATTTTGCAGGGTATTTCAAATGAAAAAGAGTAAAGTGGGCCTTAATCTTAAAATATACTCAATATCTGACAAATTTCTCAGCCTCCTGTGTGCTAGACATGTGTGATTCTCCTGGAGGAACATGTCTGTGGAGACAGGGAGGGATCTTCCACAAAACCAAAAAACTGTATTTATTAAACTTATAGAGATGATCTGGACAGCCTCAACTTCCAAATTATGTTTTATCCTGCAGGTTTCAGAAATATGTCAAATGCATTCTGAGAAGTACTTTGATAAGATGGTGTTAAAGTTTCTTGAATAACAGTTTATTGGCTTTGAGCAGTTTTGATACTCATTTTAAACACACAAATGCAATAGAAAATGAAAATATAACAAATCAATAACTAAATTCACACAAGAAATACTGTGACTTTTAGACAAGTAATGAGATATTTAAATTTAAATAATGCCAAAGCCAGAAATAGTCAAATGTAATTATAAACAAACAAACAAACAAAATTGAGGATAGAGAAAGAGNACAATTATTTTCTACTGTATTAAATGGTACAGAAGCAAAAAAGAAAGCATGAGAACCACGAGAAGCCCAGAATATAAATTTAGCATCTAGTACTCTCCCTGAATCCTAAAACTTTGCACCTCAACCATAACTCAAAGAAATGAAACTTATCCTCTGATCAGTTTCAAAATCAATGTGATTTCGCTAACCCAAATACTGAAGCTTTAGTTTCAGCAAGGGTGATTCAGAACTGAAGTATGCTTGCTGCACATCTGAACCTGAGGCTAAGCATTTTCCTTTGCCCATATATTTATGCTAGTAAGTGTGAGACAGAAAGTNGCCAACAAAAACTTGATATCTGAAAGCTCTAAAAACTGTTTTTTCCAACCTGTACTTTCAACAAAACATTTCAATCTTACCTCCTTATAAGAGTTTATGTCAATTAAAACTCATTGTCTTCTAATGCTGCTCTATGCCTTAATTAAAAGTACACACAAGAACACAAATTCCAGTTTTCCTTACTCTCATAATAGGCAATATAGTTATGAAACCTAATTATGAATTTTCAAGTGTGATCACTGCACATGTGGGACATGTTTNCTTTTCATTGCTCTGTTAATTGGATGCAGATATTTTGTTTAATTTGTTTTCTACCCATAAGGGATGAGGATTATGTTAATGAGAAGCCAAATACTCACAGAGTTGAGAAAAATTNCTTACAGAGTTTCAGAGGAAGTTATCTTTGTGTTTTTGTTTTTGTTTTTGTTCCNTTGCAACATTTTCCAGCAAAGAAGGGATTGATAAGGGACTGAGAGAGCCAAACTACACCCCACAAAAATTACTTTCTGACTTTGCCATCTCTTCAGAACAGCAAGAAGNTTTATTGTTTAATATGANTCACTTTTTATGCTTGTGAATACTTTTCTTGTTAAATAAACAGNTTTTTTCCACTTGTCTACAAGGAAATCTCTTCCTGAACCAGTTGGAAGAGGATGCTTGAACCTGCTTCCTAGAGGCACCCCTTGGGAANTTTCCTCCCAAATTTGCCCTAATTTGCCCAGGGCACTAATTTAGATGAGTGAAGATTTTGATGGTTTTATCTACAAGCAGTGTTTCTTCCATAACAGATCGTTTGTTATATGTGGGGGATAAAATTCCTGTGTCTTGAAAGGCAAATGTATGCAAAAATAAAGGAACAAGCTTACTCAAGTGTAGCTTTTTTATGTCTCAAATTAAAAATGGTCATATAAATCCTCTGGTTTTGATTAAAAATAGTAGAAAATTATGGTATTNTTGGCACAAATACCATTGTAAACAGGTTTTAACTCAAAAAGGTTTTTGGAATTAAAATCCTAGTACCTGCGTAAAAATCATGGTCCAGAACAGTACTCTACCAATTAATGCTCTACTAAAAAGTCCAAAGCAGTAATTTTAGTTACAGAAATTTTACTCCATGATAAAACACTTAGGATCAATTAAAGACAAAAGTAATTTCTCTGACAATTTATTTCCTTTTAGTAATGTTTAAGATCCTAAAAACAAGCCAATTGATTATACTCTTAAACTCTCAAAAGACAAATACAAGCCCCTCATGTCATTCTTACTTCCCATAAAAATAAATTAACCGGAAAAAGTTTCTTTGAAAGACATCAAAAGTAATTCATTCAATTATTTCTTTCCAAAATGCAATAAAAATTCATTAAGCTCAGCTTCATTCTGAAATTTCAGAGCAATTTATTCAATAAGTTTCTTCTAATCCACAAACAAGTTAATTACGCCAGGTCCTGTTCCTTGCAGTTTTTCTAAGACAAATTCCTCCCTTAATTGAATCTAAACTCTTTCCTCCATCCTTACAAGCTATAAGTTTGTCTCTTGCATCATTTGAGATGCTGGCCATAAGCAAAGGGCAAGATCCTTAAATGGCCCTTGCTGTGCACCAAGAGATTTACAAGCATCAGTCACATTTCAGAATTGGGCCCAAAATGAGCTGCTCCTGGCAGCTGTTATAGTCTCAAAGCAACATTTTCAGCAATAATTCCTCTAGGTTTTACAAGTAGTCAGCAAAGCAAAACTTTATGTTTCCATCTCCTATTCTGTTCTTCTGTCATTGGTGATGTGCAAGCATCAGCATGGAAAGTCACATGGAGATATTAGCATGAACTACAGGTGGATTAATTTTGCCTCTCANATACTTCACAGAAAAATTAGTGTATTCATAAAAATTACAAGAACTTGTAAAGTTTTTGCTATTCCAGCCTGATATTACACATACCCTGCCAAAATGAACCTTTCACACTTTTCTGTAGATGATGAGGGACTAAAACACTGCTTTTCATAAAGCCATTCCTGTTCCCTTAATACAGGTTTCATTCCACAAAGATGATTGAAGCATAGAGAAAGATTCAAACATTGAACAGCATATCTGCACCCTTTCCAGAAAACACCTGTGAGCCCTCAGGCTACTGTTTCAGGACCCTGCAATCAAGCACACAGAGATGAGCATCACTGCCTCCTCTCCACAGCTGGCCATCCTCTTGCTTAGGAAAGCAAACAACTTACTGGGAAAAACTAGCACAGAGGTGCAGATTGAACTGACAAATATTTATGGAAACTGGTATTCTTTGTGGGGCATAATTTTCAGAAAGTATTTACTCTAAAACAGTAGCCTACTAATTGAAGGTAATGGGAGGTAACAACNGACATTTGAAGAAACAAAATTAATATCATTATTCCATTTTANCAAGTGGCTAGGCATGGGCCATGTTAGAAAACCATGAAAAATAACTTTAATAAAAGTTACAGTAAAATGAAATAGAGAAGTCAAATATTATCTTGCTTAACATTTAGGCAAGACTATAATAAGTTAAAAATAATCAAAATAAAATTTAATCCTATAGATTATTTTCTTCCCATTCCTTTAATATTCATCTTTATTTCAAATATACATGAGCTAGTGATATTGTGCAGTTAGAAAAGATTCAGGCTTCCTTTTCTCTTTACTCTTTCAATTTAACATTGCCTATAAGTGATTATAATCCTGTCATCAAACAAGAAGAGATTTGAAAAGTAGAAATCAGCAAAAACTGTCCATCTGCAGAGAGAACCCTTAAAAAGCTCTGTCCACAACTGTTTTTATTAATGTACTTCTCTAAAAGGGTCAGAAAACTAATATATTCCCCATTTACAAACAATTAGACNTTAGGTCTAGCCTTGCAAGATCAAGGAATGATGGATCTTGTGTCCAGACTCCAGACTCATTTCTGTACCAAAATTTTCATCACAGACAGTCAGAGGACAGGACATGTTTAATGCTCAGCAAAGTGATGGTACCTACAGCTCTTTGTGCAACCCTTGAAGCAATATGACTCCCAAATGTTACAGGGCTTATAGTTCCTCCATGGCTTTAAACACCTTTCTGACTATCCTGGCTAATAAGAAAGCTTCCTCTAAGCCATCACTGCTAAGTTTATTCCAAAGTCATCAGAAAAGAAACTGGGTCACTATGATAAAAAAAAACCTTAAGAGAAATGTGATTGTAAATTGATTGATGTATAGACTATTATTCTAATNGGGAATACTAAAGACTGTAATGTGTTGAGAAGTTAAATAGATAACCTAGAAAAGAGATCTTCCGTAAAAAGATTGATGGGAATTTTTTGAAGGCATGGCAATAAGAAAAACTAATTTTTTATTATTTGCACTATATTACAATATTTTTTAATATAGTATAACAAATCTTTCCAGGGAACTTACATTCTCTTCCTACTTTTACTGCCTTGATTGAAAGCCAAGGTTACAGGAGATTGATATTTATCATATTGCAGTGCCTTTTACCCAAACTCTCACACTGATTGATGAGCTAGCTAGTAATCTTTTCACCCAACACTGAACCTGGTTACTTTTTCTATGCAAATCAACNGTACTCTGTGCCAGTAAACAAAAGCACTGGACTGCTGCTTTCTGGGGCCCTTACCCAGGATGTTGAGAAGACTGTCAAGGCCTCTCTAATCCTTTGACAACCAGAATCTGATGTGCTTCCAGGTGGGTTCCAAGGATATTGCCAGGAGCAGCCTGGACAATATCAATACAGGCAGTCACAGGTATGACTACTCTTGCAGCATCAGCCATTCTGTGATTCAAAGTGTTAATGCAGTGAGCTCAGCCTGGCTTGGCTCACTTACCCCAGGGACAAAACTGATTTTGGAGAGTGCATAGCAGCTATATGTGATATAGGGTGACTGACTGTGGGGTGCAATTTGACCTTAAAGAGTTCCTGAAAAGAAATAGCACCTTGCAGGACTGCCAAAAACTTGGCAGTTTCACTGTGTGCAGCACNTAATGCCACTGTCCCCAGGTTCCTTTGCAGTGACAGAGACTGCTGCAAAATCCAAAGTGAACCAGGCCATCAGAGACCATCTTAGAGATTGTAAGAAACAGTGTCTGCCTTCCATTTCCCTGCAGCTTCCAAGATCCGTGCTGAGCAAGACCCTGGCAACTGCTATTTGGCCAATGTACACCCAAATTTCTGCTTTGCTGAAGTCATTGGTAGAATTTTGGATTAACCCTACTGTTAANAGAGTGATAGGGCAGCACAGCACAGCAAACATCAATATGCAATTCAGACCATTATAATTTTCAGAAGATTCTGGCACAACAGAAAAAAGGTATAAANTCAACCTCTCATACGCTGCCAGTAGAAAGAACAAGACATGAAAAGGTACAGAAAAAGAACAATCCATGCAAAAAAGGTGTGTTGCCTTTGCACAGGTGAATGATGAATGTACCTTTTTGCTATGGTGCCACATGGTTATTACAATGGAATTTTTATCAACTTTTCTTGACATGTACATCCTAAGTCAGAAATTCTTCAGGAAAGTTANTTGTCCCTTATTTTATCTTTACTAGCATTGCATCTGTCATTCATTTCAGTGACTCAACAGACTTGCATCTAAGCATAGAATGCAGCAGCAATTCTTTTTATTATGGATAGTAAAAGAGAAGACAGACACAACCCTGTTAAATCAGCATTCAGCAACAGTGTTTCTTACTTTCTTATATTTACTTTCAATGCATTTTCAATGTTGACAAGCCCATTTTTCATCCTTATATCGAATGATTAGTATTTATGGAAATGAACATGTAAGATACACATTTTTTTGTACCTGGCCTCATTTGTAAGGAGATGAGATCATTCAGTGCAATTAGGGTGATGACAGAGACTGATGGTAAATGATCATACACAAGGATTATTGTAGTTTCTTTTTAGTATTGGCATGCATTATACAGTCAGTTGCATTAGCTTGAAGTTTCTTTGGGAATTATAATAAAGAAATATCAGTTATATGAAGCC
>OAMK01002715.1:896878-927127 GCA_900205225.1 Saxicola maurus maurus
GAGAGACTGCCCAGAGGAACAAGGGAGTGGAACAGAGCTGGCAGATCTCTGAGGAAATTTTCCATAAAGCAGAAGAGCTGGCAATTCCCAGGAACAAGAAATTGTGCAAGGAAGGCAAGAGACCAGCATGTCTGAGTAGGGAGCTACTGGTCAGACAAGACCAGAAAGAAACAAATGCACTAACATTTGGACTGGTGATCTGTGAATGATATAAAGACAGAGTATGGTTGTGGAAGGCNTGAGAAAGACCAAGATTGAAATTGAATTGGAATTGAAATGAGCAAGGGACACAAAGAATAATAAGAAGGTCTTCTATAAGTATGTTAATCAGAAAAGTCAAAGAAGCTGTATATCCCTTATAAACAATGCTGGAAAACTGGTAACAATAGATGAGGAGATGTCTGAAGAGCTCAACAACTTTTATGACTCAGTCTTCAACAGCAGCATCCCTTCTCACACTCCTTAGGTGGATGGACAACAGGATGGGGACTGGTGGAAACAACGTCTCTTCCACTGTAACTAGAAATCAGATTCCTGATCACCTGGGGAACCTGAAGGAGCATAAGACTATGGGACCTGGTGAAATGCATTGGGAACCAATGAGCCTTGATCTGAGTACTAGAGCTCTGGTGAAACTGGCTGATAGAGCTGCCAAGGCATTCTCCATGACATTTGAAAAGCCAGGTAAAGTCACAGTGGGTGGAAAAAGGGAACATTGTACTCATCTTTAGAAAGGAAGATTCTGGGAAATACGACCCTCTCAGTCTCATCTCTGTGCCTAGGAAAATCATGGAATGATCCATCTAGAAGCTATGCTGAGCCTCAAGGAGGACAGAGAAGTGATTTGCAGCAGCAAGCACAGATTCACCAAAGACAGAAGCCAGCCTAGTGGCTTTCTATGATGGAGTGGCTGCATCAGTGGACAAGGGAAGGCTACAGCTGTCATTTATGTGGACTTCTGTAAACTTTGACACAATCTCCCACATTTTCTCCCCAAGTTGGAGAGAGATGGATTCAGTGGGTAGACTTTTGGATTGTCAAGATAGTAGCTCACATCCAGAGGGTAGTGGTCAAAGTCTCAGAATGTCAATAGACATCAGTGACAAGTGGGGTCCATCAGGGATTTATATTGGGACCTGTGTTATTTAAAATCTTCTTTAGACAAAAGGGTCGAGTCTATGCTCAGAAAATTTTCAGATGGCACCAAGCTGAGCGATGCTGCTGACAGACCTGATGGATGGGATGCCATTCAGAGGGACCTGGACAAGCTCAAGAAATGGATCCACAAGAACTTCATTAGGTATAACAACACCAAGTACAAGGTGCTGCACCTGGGCTGGGGAAAGCCCCGGTACCAGCCCTGCATGAACAGCTCAGAGCAGCCCTGTGAGAAGGACTTGGGGGTGCTGTGGGTGAGAGGCTGGACATGACCCAGCCATGGGCACTCCCAGCCCAGAAACCAAACGTGTCCTGGGCTGCATCCANAGCAGTGTGGGCAGCAGGGGAGGGAGGGGATTCTGCCCCTCTGCTCTGCTCTGTGAGACCCCAGCTGGAACCCTGCACCCAGCCCTGGGGTTCCAGCACAGGAAGGATGTGGACCCGTGGGAGTGAGCACCACCAAGGTTATCAGACGGTTGAAACATCTCTCCCACAAAAAAATCCTGGGACATTTGGGGTTGTTAAGCCAGAGGGAAAAAAAAAGGCTCTGGGGAAACCTTTCTNTAGTCCTTCAATAATTAAATAGGAATAAGAAGAATGGGGACAGACTCTTTAGTAGGACTTATAGCAACAGGACATTGGATAATGNTTTTAAATGGAAAAGGATTAGACTAGATACAAGAAAGATTTTTTTATGTTGAGGGGTGAGGCACTGGAACAGGTTGCCCTGGAAACATTCAAGCAGGATTGAATGGAGCTCTGAGGCACTTGATCTAGTTGAGGATGTTCCCTGGTTATTGCAGGGGCCTTGAACGACATGACCTTTAGTGCACACTTCCAACCCAAACTATTCTATGACCTCTGATTATCATAATGGTGGTAGAAAATATAGATAGGAAATATAACATCAAATCTTAAAAGACAGTAAATATAAAGTAGTAAATAATGGATTTTTTAATTAATTGAAGATATATTCTGAAGTACACTGAATTCAGAATAAACCTACTTTGGACTGTGCTTTGCCTAAATGCTACCATATAACACAAGTAATATGTTCAGATGTCACCTTTGAAAGAGTTAAGCAGCTCTTCTATCTGTATGCTGTTTCAGATTTTTTTGGTGATTCAGAATACCANATAGTACTAATTCTTATGACCCACTCAAGAGTCACCTTTGGCTGTCATTTTGTCGTTGTATTGCTAAACTGGATTATGTCTCCTAATTAAAATTCAAGACAAACTGCTTCATTTTCTTGTGTGGAATATATAATTGTATTCCATTGATTAAATTTTAAATTCAAAAATAGTTTTCAACTATCAATGTTTGAACAACATTTCAGAATTGCTGTACAGAAACTGGTTCAGTTTCATGAAGCTGTGTTTTTCTGATCAAAAATTGTTTCAAAAGAATTCTTTATTGGTACAACTACTTAGTGCACTTCAGGCCTGGCCTCATTCTTTTCTGGTTTAGAATTTATCTTGGTCTTGCAAATGATGTGTAGCTTTATGGCACACAAACAGAGCAAGTGTACAGCATATTCTTTGTTGTNGAGACTGTGCAGTCTAATGAATCCCACAGAATTCACAGAACTGCTGGGTTGGATGAGACCTTCAAGATCATCAAGTCCAACCCATCCCCTAACACCTCAACTAGACCATGGCACCAAGTGCCACATCCAGTCTTTTTTTAAACACTTGATTTAAATAAAGGCTGGAGATAGGGATGGTCTTACTTCATAGCAGAAATAAACCAACATAAAGGGAAAGAAACCACTGTAATTTATAATAGTGTCTGATTACAACAGGGATTAAGTGTTNTGTTCTAAATTTTAATGAAATTAGTTTACTTATCCCTTTCATTTATTTGGGTAATACTAATCTTACTAACACATTATGAGTAGTATCTATTATGAAGCATCTTCATAAAAGCCTCTTCAAAAGCTGTAGTTATCAACTTTTACTAGAACCAAGATTTTACTACAATGTTTTCATACTTCCATAATATTCTTNTTTTTCTATAAACAAATCTGCAATGGAATCACTTTTCATTTTTATTAAAAAGCAAATTTATATTGTATTTTATTTTTATATTTATATTGTAGAAAAAACTGGTTTTCAAATTATTTTTCACCCATATCAAAATATATCTTTAACTCCTATTTTGATTTCTTTATGTACATTAAAGACCATCTCTTCAGCTAAATTGTTATTCAGTTTATTCAAGTGCACGATAAACATTAAAGACTGAGCCTGATTCTCCATTTGAAATATCCAATCACATATCTATTATCTTCTAATATTAAATCATCTTCTACTTTTAAATAATCTAAATNTTTCAATCTACTAAAAATAAACATNNCAGTCAAATTAGTAAATAAGTACAGTAAATATCCATTGTTTTCACTGTGCATTTTTGGGTGAATAACCTTGTCATCTCTATATACTTTTATCTGCATCAGCTCTGAATTCAGATTGCTAATTCTCAATGACAGATTTCATATTTTCTTAATCAAACAATATTAACAATATTTAATCAAACAATATAAAATATCAGAAGAATGGTCTAATAGATGCACAGAAAAGTGCATCTCTCTGGGAAGAAAAAAAATTTTATCTTTCTTAAGAACTAAATCTCTTAATCTTGATTTTGAAACAAAGATTCTGAGGTTAAAATACAGCTTTAATGTAACTAAATACTACAAATCAGATCATGTTTGTTGATTTTACAGGTCTTTATCGTAATTTTATCTCGTTCGTCAAGCCATTGAGTTTAAATTTGACATAGATATGCAGAGATACCAAGAACAAACAAAGTTATTTCATTTCAAACCATCACCAGGTTGTCCATACAGATATAAAATATTTGTTATAAAATATGAACANGTAATTCATAATTGTTTTGATGACACTGATTGTTAAAGTCGTATATTTTGCATGGGTTGTAGAGAAAGTAAATTTGTGTACATTTGTGCAGCAGAAAAAAGAGTGAAGGTTGTATGAAGTGTTCTTGAATTGCATCTATAACCTGGATCCCTGTGGAAGNGTGGAGTATGAGGGAGCAGCTTTTTCCTGAATTCTGTTTGCAGTGCAGTAATGAGGACATAAAACTGTAGAGAATTAGGACTAAAAAAAATTGTTAGGAAGAAAATAAAACAGTATCAGGTCTACTTACATTAAGGAAGAAAATTATTAGAAATAAAATAGCTAATATATCAAAATATATTGTAAGGCTATATTACATAATTACAAAATGTATTGATAATAAATACTCTATTATTAATACAAATATATTAACTTTTAGATTAAATCAGGTATGGGTTGCTGAGAGGTTTTTTCCTCTGAAAAAAAGAGCCCATGACCTGAAGGGAAAATTAAGAAATTATCTTCTTCTAATAAGGAAATTTGGAGGTGTACAGTAACAAATTGGATTTTGGAAATGTGGTTTTGGTTGCTTGGTTGGTTTTATTAAATGAAACATAATATTTGTTGAATACATTTATTTAGATATTATAAATACTATTCTTGATTTCATATATTGGAGAGGTTTTCAGAATTCTAATTTTATTAAATGTTGATTGAAGACATTTGATCCAGGTATCTTCCAGCCATCAAACCANAAGTTTACTGATGGTTTATCAGTTTATCAGCAGTAAACTTGTTGATCCAGTCTCTTCAGACATTATTGTCTCTTGTATTTTATTCATTTACAGCATTTCACCCTTTCATGAAATGTGAAGACTGTAAGCACAACCAATCCAACAGATGTTCAACATTTCAAGCTTTCTCTGAAATAAAATGCTCATTCTGATGGCTTGAGGGCAGACAATGTTTTCCAGNTTAACACTCTTTCAGAATGTAAATGATTAGCTGGATGTTGTTGCATTCTAATTTTTACACTGCGTCTCCCCATTGTTTGGATTTTTTTCAAGATGTTCAAACCATCCANTAGAAGTTCAAGACTCTATGTTTGTTCAAAAGTTATAAAGCTGCAAAGGCATATTCTAAATCTGTTTAAAGATGATGCAAAGTTAATAAAAATGCATCTCTAATGCTTCAGATTTTTATTTACTTATGTTGATGTATTATAAGAAACATCCTTTTAGTNTTTTATACTCTATGCTAAAATAAGCATATCCATGTGTTATGCTGTAAAATAGGCCATTTAATTCAACATTCACTTGTAACACATATAATCTGTGCCCTCATGTATGACACACAGTGACATACGTGTTATTTATACAACTAGATACTCTTTGGGGAAAGATAGTCCGTGATGTGATACAAAGTACTTAAAAATGGAGAAGCTGGGCTCCCATTTCATCCTGAAATNAGCAAAACAGTCTATCAGAACTTCAGAAATCAGATCACAGGAAAGTTTTGATGAAACGTTTGTCTTTGAATAGATATGTTACTATGGATACCTGGTTACTAAGGTTACAACCAGATCCGAAAAAAAAAAAAAAAAGATCATGACACATGTGATAACTCAGAATCACAGCAGGAATCAATAGTTCTTTGATTTGAATGAAGATTTTCCTTCTTTGATTACCACTTCAGCCTTCTACTTTTTGTGGTGGTTACTCTAGCTTTTANAAAGAGAATGAATTAGCAAGGATGCATTTAAATGTACTATCTAACACTGACATTTATGATAATGAATTCAATCTCTAAAGAAAATTGTAGAGTCAAAAAAACATGCAGTTCTTGATAAAGCCTGGCAATAAAGAAAAATATTTAGTGTCAAGACCAATTAGAAGCCACAGACATAAGGAAAACAACTTTGGTCTGCTGTTTAATTTAATTCTGAAAAATCCATTTTCCATCCTTTNCTCTTGAGATTTACAAAACTCTGCAGTAGGTGCATATGCTAAGGTTTGGTAAGAACTGCAAGTGCTGAAAATGGAATACCTTAGAACTGCATAGAACCTGTACAGAACAGTGTTTTGCCCCACCCAGCANTACTGTGAAGAACTTGGAACATGTGCAAGCACTGGAAGCAGGCATGCCCATAGATAGGGGACTATTTCTGTCATCTTTCTTTAGGGNTTTTGTAGGGTGCATGTTTTAAAATCTAGCCAGACACCTGTATNAGTCAGACCCTTTGAAATGTCCAAAGAAATTCCTCACACAGGCTCGCCCAGTACAAAGTCAACCTCATTATCCAAAAATGTTTTTTGTCTCCAGGCAGTTTTTATATTGCTTAGGGCCCACAGGCAGAAGGACAAGAGTGAATGTTAGGCATTAGGCATTACCTCTTTTGGAAATGAAGCTACAGGATATCAGAAGGACTCTGCTGCTAGCTCTACACACAGCTGTACAACGGTTTGAAAAAATCCTATGTGCCTCCAATCCCCTAAGGTCCCTGGGGTCAGCCAGTAATTTTNTCTCTGTGCAGGCAAGGAAGTGTGTGCACGGGCATCCATGCACCTGTATCTTTTACTGTTGATGTTTTTAATATTTAATTAATTTTTAATTGATTTTTTAAAATTATTTTTTAATATTTAATAGGAAAGTTCCTTCTCCGAACCGTGGGTTCCTGCAAAGCTAAAGATGTGTGTTCACAAATCCACAGGGACAAAGCCCTGACAAGTTTCATAACACACAAAGAAGAAAAGGAAGGTTGTTCTCATTCAAGATAGTTTGGCAAATTTTTCATTACTAACTAGAAAGAAAAAGTAAAAATAATACAGGAAACACTTTAAAACTAGGAATTTGGTCAGCTACCCAAAGTGTGAGGCAAATAATCCTTATTTGAAATTGTTCTAATTTGAAATATAACAGTTCAAACTATTCATTTTTAGAAGTCTTTTATAAAGTCTCAGCAAGTGTAAGGTCAATTTATTAAAGTGAGTCGGAATTTATTAAATACTCTTAATCATAATTAAGCCTTAAATGACATGCAAGATCAATGCAATTGGTAAAAAACATGATAAATTGCTGTATACCACAGCCTAAATATTTCAATATTGGTAGCCCACAGTTTTATGGAACACTAATGACTAATCACTTGGGGAAAATAAGTTTTATTATAGTCTTGCTATATTACTAGAGCCTTGCTAGTTTGTATAGAAAGGAAAAAGAAAACCAAAAAACCCAAAAANCAGAAANTAAGTAAATTACTATATCCTACTAATGGAAAAAACCCCTGAATATTCAAATCCCTGAAAGAGAAATTGTCAAGGAGTAAATTTTAAACTTAAAAAAATCCATAGCAACTAAATGTTAATGGGAATATGATGAGAATTTCAATCTGAGCATTCACTCCTGCTCAATAGCATGCTCAGCTCTGAAATAAAAATCAATNTCTATTTTAGAAGTGATTTTAAAAGTAAATAAAGACATTTAGCAATTTCTTCACAATCAGAATTCTCTGGAAAAAATATCTGTTTTTTGGAGACCAATTCTTTAAAGACTTAAAAACACAGAATTATCTAGCTTAGANATCTGAGTTTCCATTGCCAGTTCATTATTTTATTTCTAAATGTAAATTTCTATTAAATATTGAAGTATTGAAGTACAATTTCTTTTTATCCATCTGAATTCAGAGTGATAGTTTACAAATATTCTTTACCTCCACTTGACATCTACACATGTAGTCTCATGCCTAGCTCTGAGAGAAGATGATGAAATATAACAAAAGTCAGAAGGCAGGTTCTGCTTCCNTCTATATCTACATCTACAAGCATCTTCTGAAAGACTAGAGCAAAGCACAACTTTTCCCATTCTTCTCTTTACTAGTGTGAACTGTAGAATTGAAAAAAAACCAAAAACTGTTTCCAAATTCACATGAACTCTCACACACAAGTTGATATCTACCCTTGGGCAGCTGGATCTCACTCCAAATAATATCTGTGGAGAACAGCTTCTCTGGCAGCTGTGCCAACCCAGTAAAGTACCTCAGATGTAGATATCTGCACTGTAAATGCCTAAAGTTTGATGACATCAGCCTCCCAGGCTCTCTTCTGCTAGGGAAAAAAAAGCTTTTATTTATATTCACTTGTGAAAAATAAATGCAGTTTAAAGTATTTGGTTGTGAAGAAGAGTGAAAGTTTCTCCTTACAGGAAGAAATCTGGTTTCCACATATAAGTTCTTTGCAGACAGTTTGACAGGACATTCAGCTTCAGAGATTATATAAAACATACAATATTTTGCTTTTTGTCCAAGTAGATTTTAAAATTTTGATGAAAGAGTTAAAAAGTAGTATAATTATGTCCATTCGGTGATCCACCTTTCGATGATTTGCACATATACATAAAAAGTTTTTAACACATTTTCCATTTAGAAACCTACATTGNCATTTCATATTAAAATTGTATATATTTTTGTAATTTATTTGCAGCAAAACCCACGCTAAAAAAAATCAATTTGTCTCCTTCAGCAAANAATTGTAACTCCTACAATGTGATTGAAAACGGACTACTTCAGGAAGACATATGCAAGCAGAATGACTTTATGAATCACCACACTTCATTTCCTCTTAGGAACAAAATCAAGTGGGTTTTTAGCAGTCCCTTTGTAGTACAAGGGGCTTATCTCCAATGAGCTTTCAGTAAAATAAGTATTTTTCAGCCGATTCATTTCCCACTTGTAAAACACAATAAACTTCTTTTAAAACNTGCTGTGGAAATTGCCTAGGCAGCATTATAAGGGAGATTCAGAAGGTGCTTTCAGTCATACACAAACTACTAAGCTATAAGAATACCCTGGCAATCATATTTTATTCACTGAATGCCCAAAATATCAAATTTTGGACAAATCTAAAAATAAAGCTGTATAAAAGATTTTAAGTTAGTACTACAGAGATGAATGAAGTAGATTGGAGACACCCACTGTATTTAACTAGCTTGCTTAAGATCTTTTACAGTGGAAGTCTTAATATTAAAATTCTGTTTTTATCACTCAGATGCTAACTCTATAGTAACACATGACAGAAAAGGAAAAAAAATAATTGAAGGAATTTGGACTGTCAGAGTTATTTAACTGATATGCTCCTCATGTGCCACCAAATCTTTTGTTTTCTGCCAGTTAGCCTCACATTAAACTTTTTTTTTTTTTTTTCTCTTCATAGAATGGCAGGAAAGGAGCAGATAGGGAACTAATAGGAGCTTGCAGGGAATCTAATATATATCATTAGTGGGACTGGCTTTTGAGTATTTTTCCAGTGTTGACCAAATTTGACAGGGGAATCAACAAACAGAAAAAAATCTTATAATTTCAGACATTAGTTCCTGTCCAGAGGGGATATAAAATTGCCAAAATAAATATTGAGCCTGGCTTTGAGCTTAACAGCTGAGGAAAATGAAAGTAGAATAATCCATACTCTTAGAGATTGTAGGGCTGATAAACAACATACAGCACTGCACAAAAAAAACCTGTGCTTATGTGTTTGGATTGTCATTTAAAGCTGCACTGAATGGTCAAAACAATGCTTTATGTACCTAGAGAAAGAGGGGGAAGAAGTGAATTGGAAGAATAATGGCAAAATGGTTCAATTTTTCCCCATGTTGAAATCTGAAGGGCTATTTTCCCTCTTAAACTACCANTACAATTTGTCAGAAACCTAGACTGTAATTACACTATCCCTACAATTGAAGTACTTGAGTAGAACTTTAGGTGATATGAAGGGTGATGCAAAATGAATTAAATTCTTTTGTATTCAAAGGTAGCATTGTTCCACCTTGATGTTACAGCAATTATTCTGGCCTGGTCTGATATTTTAATTCTCACAGGTTCATTAAAAGTGGACAAAATTACATGGATATGGTAATAGATGTCAGATACCCATTTAAGTTTTGCTTTGGGAGAGAGATTGACTTTATTCTTCATTTCTGTTTTATTCAGTGTGGTGGTCACTGATCTCCACAAAAGGTAATTAGTGGTTTATAAATAGATTGTGAAAATTAATTTAAACACCCTATTTCAAAATATCAAGTGATGATTATCATAAATATTCAGCTAACACATAAAGGGNTGAGGAGCTCAACTATTTTGACACTCTTGATTAAATTAAAGATTATGTTTCAGACTTCAGCANTTACAGCATTTCCCTATGCCAAACCTATTCTAATATGATTTAACAAACATTTATTACAGATTTAGTTTACAGTGCTCCTTGGAATATTATAATCCACAAAATATAATATGAAATTTGCCAAATATCTTAGTGATGCTTTGATAATGTGACCTACTTTCTATTTACCAGAGGCTGTTGTGATTCTAAATGTGCCCTTAAAAACAAGTAAATTCTAAATATCTAATGTTTATCAAGAAATATCCTTGCAGTAATGATTTCAGGTGCAAAATAGTTCTATTTTNAAATGATCATAATCTTACAAACATATCATGATTCAAAGCCAAGCACAAAGCACAAAGAAAAATTTTATAAGCAAAACAAGGAATAAGCATTTTACTTGACACTGAAGAAANCACACAATTGCATGAAAGAAGCAGAGCTAATGTTAAAATTTTCCACACTCACTAAATCCCAAGAAATCCCAACAAATAATAAAAATAGCAGAAGTTGATTCTGCTGTATGGATTTGAACCACTACAGAGGGTCATCTGCATGGCCTTTAGGTACCATATTCNTGTGTATGGAATACCTCTCTAGCATTCTATATGAACTGAGATATAAGATCTGTACTTAAAATGCAGTCATCTAGTGTTTTGTCTCTCTCACCATTTGTTCTGTCACAAGATAAATATTATCACTTAAAAAAAGGTAAGTTTATTCTAAGTGAGGCAACAGAAACTGTTGTTAACAGTTAGGCATTCTGATGCTGCATGATAATTAAAGTTTCCAAACTTTAGAGAGGCAAATATATACATACACACACGAAGAAATAAATTCTGAACAAAGGCCTATAGATTAAATGAATGCCACATTTCTATTTTCCAGAATTAAAAGCCTCAGAAGTGAAAAAAGATCTGAGAAAAGCATTTTAGTTTTAAAGAGAAAGGTCAATATTTTAAAGAACAGATTTTTAACACAACTGAACACAATAAACATAATAAACACTTTTAGACCTATTAATTCCAATGATATAATCTATGTTCATGAAATTAAACTATACTGAAGTGATAAACTGAACTTTGCCATGTATCAAAGTGGTGTGAAATACAATAGTACCATTTAAAAGGNGTAGGAACTTTGTTAAGTGCTTGGAAATATACCTTAGTCAAAAACACTGTATGCTATTTCTTTCTTATGTCAGAAGGTTTTCTTAAATAATCTTATAATTTTCTTAAACAATCTATAATTAGTAATATAGCCTTTATCTGATCATAATAGATTATATACATAAAGTCAGACCTGAAGATTTGTTAAGAGCACATTGAATTTATATATCCCAGATAAAATGAAATTCAGATGGAGAAAACCCTACCACCCAGCATAAATTTGCAGAGGTGAACAGTAATAATCTTCAAACACATGAAGGTTTCCATTTTAATTTCTTTTTAAGTATGTACACATTAATTTGCAATCTTCTTTTATACTGTTGCCATAATTTTTGTCATAAATTCTGCCCCTTCTGCATGGGGTGATATATATCCCACAAGGCTTTCCCCTTTTAATTCTTGGGAATATATCCCAGACCACAGTACATAAACTCCAAGGCAAAGTACTGACAAGACAAAAAGAAAGTTTCTGAGAGCTACTTAAACTGAGCAATGNAAATAACAATTGTTTCTCCAAGCTTCACATTCAGGGAAATATGCAAGAGAGATACAAACCTGTACAGTGGAAGAAGAATCAGCAAGATGGGCCCAGGTAAAATNTTTGTAAATCTTAAGGAAGACTATAGGGGAAAATTGACAGTTACTGGGAAAATTAAAAGTATCTCAACATAAAAGGAATGCAAAGAAATGGATTTCTAACTAGTAAACCTCTGTAAAAGTGAATCAACTCGTTATGTCACGTGAATGGATTAGATGGTTTTGTAAATGGTTTTCACTGAGTTAATGTATAGAGGATATTTCCTCCTTCAATTAGCCAAGTCCAGCATAGAGAGTGTGTACCTAACTCAGTCTAGAATGAAGTACTAAAACTAGGGAAAAAAAACCAAACCAAACCAAACCAATCCAAACCAAACCAATGCAAACCAAACCAAACCGAACCAAACCAAACCAAACCAAACCAAACCAGCTGAGGAATCCATAAACAAACAAACAGAAAACCAGCAAGAGAATGAAATTTCAAGAGAGAAACAAGCAACTGACTTGAATTGACTTCTACCCAATCATTCCTACCTGAGTAATGGGAGTGTCTGGGGTATCCAGAAAGTCAATGGTGGGTGTACAGAGCCAGAGCATAGAAATTCTAACCTTTATAAAACTGGTGATGGCTTCTTACAAAACATTTACTTACCCCTTATCTTTTAAAGTTTTAGATGGCTTCAACTCAACAGTTTACACTTGCAATCTATTCTTTTTTTGCCTTCCTTTTTGTTTTAGAGGTACATTAATAGTATTCAGAGCACTAATTTTTGTAGAAGGAAAACCTGCTTTTAAAAATAGNAGTCAGATTTTCCTGCTGGAAGTGCAATTCAATGTAAAATATCACAACCCATTTTCTTTTTTAACCCTGAGGTACAAAGTTGATTTAATGTTAAATTTATAAATGCATTTTGCATAATGCTTGGCATGCAAAATACAAATGCCAATGCCAATGGCATCAAAATGGTAAACACTGTTAAATTATGCCTCTTTGTTAAAATAGTAAGGTTATATATTTTTGTTTGTTTTCTACCAAAATTTAAATTCAGCATAAAAACCATGTTTCTTCATCTATTTATAATCAGAATGGGTTTCATTTCAGGGACTTTAAACAATTCTAGTGGTTCTTGAGCCACCAGAACTAAAAGTACAACATGAATATTAATAAATGTATCTAGAAAATCAATATTAATACAAGTTATTCTGCAAAGACTCTGACATAAATCTGTTACTTTATTAGATTATATGAAGTTATTTCACCCAAGGCATAATGAGATACCAACTCAAACTAATAGCATAGCAATAGATACTTTGCTACCTATGAAATAAATTAAATACAAGCCCCACATATCCTATAAACTGAGAATGCAGGACTGAATAAGAGATAAATGTTTATTTCATTATTTTTGACAGTATGTGCAGGTTATGAAAGACAATAAAATCACCCTTCCCTCAGATTTGATGTGTATTCAGTCCCATCTCTCTGACACAAAAGTCCAAGTGAGCCCACAAATAAAGCCTGTGGACTTTCATCCCACTCATTTCACAGGAGTGTGGATGTCAATGCATAATTATGTTCTTCTATTCAGTCCACCTGATTGTCTCAGAATAGCAGAATACTTTAAGAACACAGGACTAAAAATAATTCTTTCAAAATTTTCGACAGTGCTTTCAAAACAGGGGGTACATTTCCACCACAACTGGTTATGGTTTGTAAAATATTTCTTACATAAATACATATTCATGTGCCATAATATCTTAGCACAACATGAATACTTAGCACACTAAACACATTCTGCTTCTTCCTGTCTTGAGGAATTCATTCCAGTAATCATTTAACCTGGCAGCTAAATGAGATTTATGTATTTATGTNCCCTTAGTCCATTTTCTTGTTAGCTGCATACTCAGAAAATGCTACATTTTTATATTTTTAAACAAAAACAGTAAAAAATCCTTGAGCAGATAATAAATTTTAGGATGTTTATTGTAAATTTAATTTTCTATCTCAGTCTTAAAATAATATACATTATCCCAGAAAATATGGTCAAGATAAATAATTTTTTAAAAAGCCTTTTAGCATGTCCCAGGCTTCCAGCAATATTGATGCAAAGGCTGCTGTGCTAATGCATAGCATCCTTTTTTTGAATAACAAATTTATCATGTATCATGAGCAGTTTCATAGCACTTCCAGCAGGTGCATGCTGAACTTAAATGCCTGAGCATATCTTTAAAATTAGTTTCATAGATAGCCTACAGTGCACAAAAATGCTGGAGATGAAGACAGGTCCTTCAGGATTTTAAAATACCNAACTCTGAATGTTGCAGAAAAAAAGGAGGATTCCAAATTTTGGTTTGCTAGAGGAAAAACAGTATCACTTCTACATTTTCATTTTGGTGAAGTGTTCATTGCCTGTAAAATGAAGCAGCAAAATGATCAANATTTTGATGAATGCCATAGAATTAACTAATTGGGAGGGAACCTCTAGGGGTCCAGGTGTCACTCAAAGAAAGGCCAGAACTGGCCATGTTGTGCAGGGCCTCTTATGCTAAAACTATCAGTATGTCCCAGAAAGAGGTTTCATGATCTCTCCAGATAGCTTTGTTCACTGTTTGACTATCCAGACTGTAAAATTTTTATTGATAAAATCGCTCCAGAATTGTAGTAAAAAATATAGTAAATTAAAAACTTGAAGCTTCTATTTTCATTTAATAAAGCATCTATGAAATTACACTATAATTTTTACTAAATTAAAAAAATCCAAAGGAAAATTATTAATACAGTAAATAATTAAATAATGCAGTAAGTAATAAAATCAATTATTTCAGAACTTTTTAATTTCTATGTTAATAGTTCCTATACGAAACCTCACANTCTTTTCTTCATAGTTTTCAGGACCAACATTAAGTACAAAAGTTAGCAATATTAAACANAAAACAGTGACTTGGCCTTTAGCATTTGACATTTAATGATTTGAAACCAATACTGAGACAAATGAAAGGCATGCAAACTACATTTAGGTTATAAGAATAATAATGATGATGATAATCTGGAATTACTGATTTAGACTTAAATAATTTTTAAAGTTCAGACTTAAATGTTGTAGACAATTTTATATCTTTGAAGTTTATCCCCTGAGTAACCTCAACCCAACTGTTGTTGCTGCAGCCTTTTTCATTATAATTTCAGCAATTTCCATTTAATGTCTTCTTTGCCAGCTGATTTTTTCAAAATTTAACTTTTCCCTATGAAATGATAAAACCAGTACCACAATTAAAACAGATTAAACAAGCAAATGTTAATATACTGTATTAGGGAAAACCAAATTAACAGGATTAGATTACTGCAACATATATTTGAACCAAAATTTTGGTGAAAAAACAGTCAATGAAATTGTAACAATGCTGCTGAATTGAAAATCTTCACTAATCTTACTGACATGAAACCAAAATCTATCTTGTGATTCCACAAAGTCCACCATTATCTCCCTTTTTTTGATTAAAATGCCCAGCAAACACTGCTTCCATTTTTAAATTTTTGCATTCATTTCTGGGTGAATACAGGATTGACAATGTAAACTAGTCTCTTTTTCTTAAATATTCTTAATTTCTTAAATAATATTAATATTAATATTCTTAAATGTCACTATTATCTTAGTTGGACCTGTTTCTGGGAGCTATAAGAACCCCTACCTAGACACTGTCAGATGAATTTGCAGCTATAGGGAGNATGGTGTGGATTAGAATTTTAAAAATCTTATCCTCTGCTCTCACGTTCTTTGTCTGCATAAGTCATTTGAACCTGTTAGTCTGCATATTCTCAACTCCTAAGCAATCACACTTACAATTGTTCCTAAAATGTTTTCTTGTTTCAAATACCCCAAATACTTTGAGAATTCACTCTCTTCTGTCTCACCTCTGTCTACCTCTAAGACTAAGTAATTGTGCTTAATCTGAGCACCTGAGTTTACATTCTGTAAAGATTCTGTAAAGAGTTGCTAAGAACTTCAATAATGCTCAAAAATATTTTATGCTAACACAAGAGAAATATATATATATTTATTAAATTCTTCTAAATGTCTTTTACTCTTCACAGAATGAAGTGCAAATAGAATTTATAGGTTTTCTAGAGGAAAAATATGAAAGCTTGGAGTAATTTCAAAATTTCCAAAAATGCTAACTAGTTTCACAGAGTCTCACATTTCCTGTTTACACTGTGTATAGAGCTATAGTGTTATAAAAATAAGACAATAAAAGAATTAATAACTCTCCTCAAAAATTTTAAGTTCTGCTGCAAGTGTTGTAAGGAATAGCTCAAATTTTGGACTAGAGTGTTTACAGTACTGTACCTACCTATGAAAAAACTCACTGATGACTCAAGGGAAACAAAAAAAGTGTTCACTAACAGGACTCCTATTTATCTGAGGAAGATTTTGGCACAGATAAGTGACTATTTGAAAACTATGTTCTTCTCAAAATGTCTGCTAGTTTCACGTATCCTCAAATACTTTGAAATTTCACTCTCTTCTGTCTCACCTCTGTCTACCTTTAAGTTTTGCAAAAATAAAAAAAAAAGTAAAAACACTAACATGTCGGAGGGATTTTTTATTTATCCCAGAAAATAGANTTAATTAGCTACTTTCTCTATGTATATCCAAAAATCTATAAATACATACAAAGACTTAAACATCTTTATTGCATATGATGGATTTGGNCTTCATTGAGCAGCAGAAATGTATTATTTTTCCTCTGGCTTACTTAATATTTCAGGACCATCATTTCCACCAAAACAAAGCAATACCCTCAAGACTTCATGAAACACTGATCTATAACAGTGAGTGAAACAAAACAGTGAGTTAATATCATTACATGTTCTAGAGTAAAGAAACTGATGCTATCAGAAAGAATTTGTAAATGAGAAACATTTTGCATACAGGCACTGAAATTTCTAAATCAGTGATGTTGAGTTATAATCCTATCATTGACTAATTCTGTTTGCATAATAAATCTGTACAACCACCAGCTGTTGGAACAATGTGAAATTTAATCAAAAAAGATCACAATAATAACTTTTAGGTAATAAATCCCAAAAATTGCACCTGGTCTCCTATCTGTCTGCATTGGCCTTACACACAAACAGTTATAACCACATTGTTTACTCATGGCTCCTGCCTATTCTTGACAGAAGGCATAACTAAATCTTCTGAACAGAAGAATATTGCTTGAAATATTTGCAGAAAAAATTGGTTGTATTATGATTTGAATAATTTAAATGTAGAAATATTTAAACAGAATTCAACTTTTTGATTCTCAAAGGGCCACTCCCTTTTAAAAGGGGAATTATTTCAAATAAATAATATTTAAATCTAAATTTGCATTTTTTTAGAGCACATGCCTAAAAAATTCTGTTCCATTTACAAAGGACCATTTGCTTGTTCATCGAAGAAAGCTGTTGATTCAAGTTGCACATAGATTTTTGCAGTTTCCATAAATATGTGATTGCTGTTCATATCACAAATAAACTCCTTAAAGGAAACATTTCTCACATACCTCGACTTTGGTGTGGTATATCTTTCAAATTGCAACCATCAGAAGCATTTACTCAAATTGATATTTCAAAANTTTTATGACACCAAATCATTTAATCACCAACTCAACAAGGGATTTTGAATTGATCTGATACTTATCAATATATGAATGTGGACATTAAAATGAAGTGGTGCTCAGACAGTAAGATTTGTTCAGAGCACTGCAAATATTTCACTCTCAGAATCTCAAGACATGACTTTTCCAAAGATTTTGTTATAACTGGCAGAATCAGAGTGATGGACAGACAGAAAGAGAAATATATATTTATTATTATATTCATAATATAAAATTGATAGCAAAATGAAACAGATAACTCTTATGAGATTCTCATTCATTTACTCATCTTTTCATAACATTTTATGAGAAAGCATAATTATTTTCTATGATACAGACAGTATTTCTTTTCTTCAATCAATCCACTATTGCATTTTCTCAGAAAAATATATTTAAGATATGAAACAAATATCAAGTGATGAAATCTACACTGTTGTTTATAGAAAGGCAATACAGTTAATAAAATATGTATGTATGGCTTCCTCTCAATCTGCAAATATTACACAAAAGACGTGTAAGAACTGACAGACATCAGAAGAAATAATAAAATTTTGTTCCTGAAAATAACACAGATGCAATTACTTTGAAAGTACAGCAAAACTATTTCCTTTCAGGGGGATGCAGTCAGCACATGGCATAAGAATAAACAGATTTAAGTATGTTCTTTACATAAGATACCATTTATTGCCCAGCTCTTCTTCTNAAAGCCTCAAGAAGTTTTTTATGAACTTTTCACTTCCTCAATTCAGATCTTTTATCTTGGTCATTATCTGTCTTATATCACACTCTCTTTCTTTGAATAACATTTTTGTATGTTTCTATTACAGTAGTTTTTATCAAGATTTTAAGACCTTTAATAANTTAAATATAGTATGTCTGGATTTGGATTCATTCTTATATGGTGCTTAAAATTCCACCATGTAATTTGGCTGGGGAAAAAAGCCCAAACATTGGTAACATTTAGCTGTTAAAACAAACCTAAAGAATCTACCACTTCCAAAAAAGCAAGATAGAGTTGCTTAAAGTGCAGGTCCTTCTTGCATGGCTCATTCTTCAGTCTGATAATTCTAATAATCATAATCACCAATTGGTCATCATTAATTCATAATTGCCCGACTTCAATTCATAATTGCAAGACTTCCCTTCCTGCTCTTGATCTAGTCTTTATGCAGATATGTCTCTAAAGTTTCTGACATCAGAAATCAGCAAGACTGAAAAAAGATATAAAAGTCTATTAAGTTTATCAACCAGGCATTTCTAACACCTTATCCACAAATTTCATTATCAAGTGGGAGGCTGAAGAAAAGCATGTCCAGTTAGGACATAACAATTTCCTCTTATCTTGGTTTAACCCCAGCTGGCAACTAAAAACCACACAGCAGCTCACACACCATGCTGCCTCTGGTGGGGAGGAGAAAGGAAAGCCCATTGGTTAAGCTAGAACACTTCAATAACTGAAACAAAATAAAGTATGTAATAATTGTAATGAAAAGGAGAGGGAAAAAAACAAGAGAAGTAAGTGATGCACAATACAACTGTTAACCAGCCACTGACCAATTCCCAGCCCATCCCTCAGCAGCCCNTCCATATTTATATACTAATCATGATATTCTGGGGTATAGAGTATGCTTTTGGGGCAGTTGTCCTGGCTGTGCTCCCTCCCAGCTTTTTGTGCTTCTGCTCACTGGCAGACTGGGAAACTGGAAAGTTTTTTACTAATGATAAGGACTACCCGGCAAAAAAAAAAAAAAAAAATCCGTGTGTTAGCAACATTATTCAAAATACAGAGCTTTAACAGCTAATAAGAAGAAAATCAACTCTATCACATCCAAAGCCAGAAGTTCAGGAAACCGTTTCCAATTTTTGTTGACTAGTGCTGAAATGATGTACCTTGTTCTGAGCATCTGTCAGATTTCCTAGAGGATATGCCACTCCCTACTATCAAACTGACATTTTTGCTGGCATTTTTAAGACAGTGTTGATCCTTGAGACTAACAGCTGCAAAATGAAGATATTAAATGATTCAGGTGAAACCAGTCTTAATGAGACATCAAAGAGTGTGGTAGAAATTCACATTATGTTCTTAGCTTATGTGCACTTCATTTTAGCAACCCCTTGCACCCGCTCTGTCACCAACTCTATTTACTTACTTATTTGCAAAGTTTTGCTTCTGCTGCTCATCTCCCCTGGTCTCCCTCCCTCTTCTTTCTGTGGTCATGAGAAAGACATCACTGTCACCTCTGCTAGAGGGTACCCAGAGTGAGTTAGAATGGTTCTCACTGGTGGTTGCACTAGCAGGATGCACAGCAACATGCTGTTGAATGTTGAAATCTGACTTTCATTGGTTTCTGACAAATTTTTGCATCATGCACTTTGATGTATAGTTTTAGCTGCTCTCAGCATATCCAGTGTATTTTCCAAGAGTGTTTTTCCCCAAAGGAGTAAAGCCTTTAATGTATGCCAACAAGTACAGTGAAACACTGGCAGTTTTTCCTCTGTTTCACTCTGAAAGTGAGGAAACAACCTCACAAGCTCCCTCCTTATTCTCTCATATTACCCTTTCTAAATATAGATTCCAGTTATAGTCAGAGACACTATGCATTGCACAAGGTGGAAAACCCACCCCATATACTTTACTAATCATGTAGAGAGCCAGTAATACACAGCAATATTTTTAATAGAATGTGTNATTTCCTCCTTATCCTGTGAGAATTCCATAAAACAGGTCAAATTGTTAAAGTTCAAAATATGGAAATAAGGATTAAGCTTAGGATAGCATTAAATTTGTATAACTTCTCTAAGAAACATATAATTATTTTCTGGATCATACCCTGTTAGTGTTTCTGTGTACACAAGATTTTTGATAGGAATAGCTGCACTCAGCCAAAATTTCTGGTGCAACAGATCAAGAAGCACTCATGCCCTTCAAATGGCTCAGTCAAGAAGTCAGTTCTACTGGTGGTCGTCTTTCAGCACCAAAAATGTTCACTAAACTGTACTTCAGAAATGCTGACAAAATCTGTATTTCACATGCAAATTTTCTTCTCTGTACAGCCCTCCTTTTGCTGACTGAGGTTTGCTCCTACTTTGCCATATGATAACACAAGTATGCTTTTATACTTCAGTTCACCACCCCTTCCCATTCCTCAGATATTGTGATGGAATTTAACAGCCTAGCTCAAGGAAAATGTTTTCCNATTGCTTCCCACATGTCAGCTTCAAAATATGTTCTTAAGCTCTAAACAAATTCAGAAAAATTATCTAAAGAATTAGAAATAGCACAGAGAGGTGCTGAAATTTATAGTCAATAAAGGTTAAGATGAAGAATTCTACCATTTGCTCTGTTTCTTTGCACCCAGTGTACCCTAAATTCGATTTAACAGGGATGGGCATATTGCAAACAATAGCACAGCTATTCATAACATGAAATAATCTGATTTTACATAAATTTCAAAAGCAGTGCTGAGCTTGATAGCATAAACCATCACAATCAAAATGAAGAAAAAGTAGATTTGCAATTTTAAGGACTATATAACTCATCTTCAATGTACACTACTGGAAGCTAATCAGAGAANTGCAGAATATTCTGAGCTGAAAGGGATGCTCAAGGATCAGCAAGTTCAGCTCTTAAGTGAATGGCCCATACAGGGATCAAACCCACAACTGTGGCATTATTAGCAGCATGCTCTAACCAACTGGGTTATATAGAAAGCATCCAAAATTCATAATCCAGACAGAGAATATTGACTGCTGTAACAGGAAAGCCATCAGAAGTGAATCAAAACTGGATTATANGTTGTAGAGATTTTACTCCTAACATTTTTGTTAAACTGTTATTTCATTTCACACATACTTACATTGAGACCTGCTCAGAAAACCAGATCGTAAGTTATGCAGGTTTGAGTTTTATGCCCATAAACTAGTATAGTATTTGCTATCTGTCTTAAAAGTAGCCACGTGAAATAATCTCAGCAGAAAATATTTTGAACATGCAAGCATTTCTACTACATGCATTGTAGAAACAGAATAAAAGAGCGAGTAGAAAAACAATGTGGATTATCCTGCAATTGTAAATTGCAAACTATAAAAAATGGCACGTGCTGATATTCAATCCACAGCAATCCTACATTGGTGGAATCTTCCAGGACTCTGGAAAGGTAGACAGATGTTGATTCTCTCTGTGTTCATGGTNGAAACAACAAAAAAGCCATCAGTACCTTTCTGGGTCATTGAGTAATTTCTGCTGCAGTAATCTATGCCAAGAGAGCATAGATTGGGTCTCTGGGTTGGTCAGGACAGGATACTTTTGCTGCTGGTCCCCCTTTAGGCCTACCTCAGCCTGCAAAGCAGGAGGCTGGTACCCCACTGTCACTCCAGAAATGCAGCTGGCTTCCTCCTCGCTGGATCCTGGTGCTATTAGATGGGTACATTGAGCCCTAATGCCCAGGCCTTACACTTCTGTGGACCAGGTGTGCCAGGCAGTCAGCTAGATTCAGAATCCTTCAAAACTAATTATCCATTTCCTCCTTTTGGCATGAGCCAGAGTAATTGTGCTCCTGGTCGGAACATTCACTGCCTGACCACTGCAGTGCCAGCAGTCACAGAGCTCCCAGCCCTTCTTCCATGTGTAGAGAACCTCTGCTTGTCTCAGCAGCAGCTGGAGTGACAGCCTTCTTGGATGACCCCTTTCTCTTCACAGCTGTCCTCCTCCCCAGCTTGCAGATGTGGGCTTGTAGCTTNAAGGGACATTAACCACCCAAATTCCTTGTGTCCTCTCACTGGTCATGCAAGAAAAAAGCAGAATGCACATGGCATGGTTGGGATAGAGCTAACTTTCCTCATAGTAGACAGAATCAGTATAANTCCATGTTTGGGGTTTTCTTGTTTTCACCACTTTGGCTGCAAGGTCACATTAATGAATTTATTACAACAGATGCAATTTAGAAAAAAACAAAACCTTTACTCACAAAGCTTTAAAAATAAATACATTCAGACAATTTCTTTGCAAGAAGGTAAATCAATACACTTTAATATATGGTCATATAATAAATAGAAGAATAAATAGAATGTATCCCTGGCTGTCGTTTCATATCCAACTTGATGAACTAAATGATAGTGTAAGAATACTTTGTACTCTAAGAAAATAAATGTACCTAGGTTAATTTATCTCTTATGAGTAAAACAGTAAAAAACATAAACTACTTTGATTAACCATGAGAAAATACAATGGCAGTTGGTGTCCAAAATCCATGCTGTATTACCATATTGTCTAAAAATAACTTTCACTATAGCCAGTGCTATTTGTCCCTACTTAAAGACAATATTAAAAAAAATTCCAAGCATGGTAGTGATGCAATTTATTGTTTAACTGTAAAGTCTGTAGCAANCATGACTGAAGCATACAGAGGTCTGTGGTGCTAATGAATCCTGCAGACACCTCTACAGTGAAGATCTTCAGCTGGCCTGTAAGGAAGCTGAATAGTCTACATAATGGATCTGTTCCATGCAGATATTNAGTATATGACCTCTACTTAACCTTTTCATAATTTATCCATTTTATTATCTTCACCCTGAAAGGGGNAGTTGTGATGAAATAGGCATCAAAATACAGTTTTCCTTAGTCAGTTTTGCCTTTAGGCTAAAATAGCTTTGGCTCTGTAAATACACCTCACTGATTAAATTAGCACAGCCCCCTTTGCAGGAATTAGTACAGGAATAGGTATACATAGGTACATATTTGTGGTGTCAGCAAGTTCAGCAGTACAAATTTCAGCTGGAAAATGAGTGCATAGTTTCAGACTTCTTCAGACTTATTCACTAAGAAACGAAATAGAATCCAGGTTTTTTCTTTGTCTCAAAGAAAGGTCATAGACATGAAACAAAATACCAATATAATCACTAGTACATGATTGCATCCTGGTAAAACCATGATCGTGCCAGATAAATTAAGAGGAAGTTTATAGAACAAAGTAACTGCTTGGAATATTGCATCTTTATAAATTAAATACAATTCATAAGCCACATAATTTATTTTTTTTAAATCTTATTAATTACATGATACATACACATTTGCTTAGTTGGCTTTTAAAGGTTTCATATGTTGTCTCTGAAAAAAATCCCTAAAAACTGATTACACTTGCATTCATACCAAAGTATAGCAATGAGTAAAAGAGAAAAAAAGTTCACAAAGCATACACTTCAAAAAATTCATATTTGGAGATAACATATGTAATTACTCTGCCACCAGGAATGCATAGTAAAGGAAATCACAATAGCACCTGTCAGAGGCTAGAACACAGGGGCAAGCTAGGAACATACAGAATAGATGGAGACATTGAAATCAAATAAAATGTGTGAGAGTCACTCCACAGGACAGAGAATGGCACAGATGACCTTTTCAGAGTNTCTAAAGGAGATTTCACAACAAGTGCAAAAAATATCTAGGTTTCATATATATGGTGTATATTTATAAGTAAATATATTTATAAGTAAACAGTGCAAGTAGAAACTAAATTTAATTGGATAATAGCCAAAACATTTATTAAAAAAGATTAAAAAANAGTCCTGTCTTGCTATAGAGGATTCATTAAATATGTTTATAGTACTTTATTTTCACTTCCTTGAATTTTGCTGTACATATATGGAATTATAAAGTGTTATCTTGCTTTGTGTAAAATAGCATGTATATTTTGACTTTGGTGACAGCTGTTTGTCAGAGTTGAAGAATTGCTCTGGTTATGAATGATATTAGGTAGCAAATAATTGGGTGTATGTATGGGATACTGCCAAATACAGAGCTTTTGAACCCTTATGCATAAACCTTTCACTTGCTAGCTGCCAGTGATACAATTCCATTGTAAATTTTGACAACACCCTGGCTAAACAAAAATTAAATGTCCAGAATTGTCCAAGTAACAAAGACACATGAGACAGAACCATCCATTAGTAAGCTGATCACATGCTATTCTTCTGTACATACACATGGGAAAATTGAGAGTTTTAAAGAGAGGAGACAGTGCCAAAAGCAGCAGCTCCAAAAACGAAGAAGGGGATTTTAAAAGAAGAAGGTGAAGACACTGGCTGCAGCAAAGACTCTGACAGTGAGAAAAGTGCTAAAAGTCACAGATCTCTGTGGAGAAGAACATCAGGGATGTTCAGTCTCCTTGGTCCCAAGTACCTGAGACTGGGAGCAGACATCAGGAGCTAACACAACCTTCTGCCCAATGTCTCATGCCATCTTCCTGCTGGGAAGGGATGTCTTGGACATAGATGTGGCTGGGCATGAGAAAATAACTGAAACAAGGAAGGTAAAAGCTCTGATCTTGTAACCTAAATCCAGTATACAGATTCCCTACAGATTGTTAATTCTGTCTCACCCTTAGCATTGCTCAATGTATATGATTCTATGTCTGATACTGAAAGACCTTGAAGAAAAGGCTTAAAAATAAGTAAAAATGAGGAAGTTATACATAAAGTTTGTTTTTATCTGCTGAATATGAAATAAACCACTGGATGAGTAGGCTTTGCCTCCTTTCCTTGAGTTTTGCTGTTGGATTCTTTCAGAGCATATCTAACACTTTATTTAACAAGCTTTTAAAGATAATTAATAAATCAAGAGCAACTAGCTAGAAACACAAGTCTCTTCTACATTTTTTTAAAATGGATGATGCTGTGGATTCAACTGAACTGCAGAAGCCACAAAATAAATTTNAAAAAAAATTAAAATTNAAAAAAAAATATTAAAACCTACCAAAAATCTGAGACCTTCAGCTTTCTAAGACAGATAAATGGACATTGACCTAAATGTGAACATCATCATTTGAGTACTCATAGCTCAGTCTCTACAGTCTGCATCAACATACTTGACCTGAGCTATAATGTGGCATCTCTTGACACTGAAAGGGTTGCACCTGACTGAAAGGAATTGTAAATCCTACCTGTGGATAATGTAAGCTTATTAAAATACATCGATTTTTACTTTATCATTTCAGTGGCCCACCATGTCTATGCAGAATAATCAGGCCCCCCATACTTCTCTAGGCTTTTCATTCTAAGAATCTCATGTTTGCATAAACAGCTATAACTCCCATTTGGAATCCTATTATTTATTTTTAACACTCTCTTTATTATCAGTGCACCATTCAATCTGGAGGAAAGTCATAATTCCATTTATTTTAATTAAGAAAGCACACCTAATCTTTTCTTAATATTTTATACAAACTACAACAAAATGTACTTATCATTTACTCGTGACTAGAGTTCTGAAGACTTTTATCCCTCTAGCTTCTGCTTCTTTCATTTATTTCAGTTTTGCTTCTGATTCCAGGAGTACTGTAGGTTCCATATCTGCAGATACATTCTTTTAAAATCACACTCGGAGATATAGACAGAGATAAAAATATCATTTGGCTTTAAGGTGTAACTTTTAGAGACAATAGAAAGAAGAAATAAAAACAGATATATGTTTTTTTTAGAACACATCAGTGAATTGTCCTAAAAATTCATTTTCACCTTTCACATTTTTTTCAGCAAAGAGAAGGGAATTTTGTTTGTACATACTGCAATGAATAAAACAGCAAAGGGACTGTTTGATAGCTGAAAACATATGAAAAATATCCACTGAGTAAACTTGTGTCTACAAACCAGANAAATTTTAGGATGGTAAATTTATAAAACAGATAGTACTCTTGATTAATTTAGTAGTGGTTTGACAGACTCTGAGACAAGGCTCATCCATCAATAGAGCAAGCCNCTTTTCTTGGGGAAAAGGTGTACAAATTTCTACATGATGATGCACCTTCACAAGGTCCTGAGGTCAGCACAGAAGTCTACATTTTTCACTTGTGGTTTAACCATGTTACTATCCAGTAATATTCTAGACACCATAATTCTGTAGTATCTCTGAAACATAGCAGTAAATACTGAGTTTTCAGTTACAATCTGTGGGTTTTTCCTGTGGAAAAGGAGTGTATCTTGATCTCCATTTAAGTGCTCAGGTATTTATTGTTTGCTATTTTTTCCATTCAAATTCCATAATTAAAAAGCTGTACAAATGACATAAATGTCTCAGAAGGGTTTTTTNCCTGGTAATATTTTGATGAATATTTATCAATATTTGTTTGAGTAGTTAAAGACATTAAAAATCAGTGGTTTATTTGCATATAGCACACAAACTGTGACAACAAATCCTGTCGCAGCTATCACAAAAAAAACCCTAAAAGCCCCATAACTTAGGGTAAATAAGTTCAAATCATTTCTTGGCAGNGTTTGTTATTCACCTGTTTTACAGCTTTAAGTATGCTTTTTTACTTTGTATTATCTCTGGCTATCAGTTTATGCAAAAGGTAAATGTCAAATGTAGACANGGAGAATAAAACTATTTCTACTTTGTTACAGACAAAATGATGCTATAACATAAATTCACTTGAATACTACTCTTTTCTTGAAGGGCTTGTATCTCATGAGCACCACTCACTGGTACATCAAGATGTTTACAAAATTTAAGTTGCTCATAATTAATTTTGTGCTATCTTTCTGTGCACTTNAGTCAAACACCAGTAATCGCTCCTCAAGTATAACTCCTTAGATGCTAATTTTAGATAGCTGAAAGACAAACTGCATAATGTTTACCCATGTAGGCCTATTTTTAAAGGATTGTTTCAATAACTCTGTTATTGGCAAGTTATGATGAACTAGTCAATAATAAGAACCAACAGTGGAAATGTAATTACACATTACTTTGGGTAATTGATTCCTGTGTAAACTTTTTTTTACACTTTCTTTTTCCTTTCTGCTGTTGATGAAGACAGCCTATAATTTACATTTCAGCATCTGTTGCACACAGGAAATGTCTAAATGGTATGTATGTATGTTTGTATGTATGTATGTATGTATCCTTGTATGTACGTTGGTATTTCCAGAGAGCAGGGGTGAAAGTTGAGGTCCATATGCCTGCTGGGGGACCAGCCAGGCCAACTCTTTATCAAACCTTTGAGACTTAACACACTACACTGAGTTTGGCTGAAGTAGACCTAATTCTTTTACAGGAGCTTGTATGGGGCTGTGTTTTGTATTTGTGACAAAAAATGTTTCACTTACTACTTAACAGCGCTGACACAGCATCAAGCCCTCTTGTGTTTCTCACACTGCCACTTTGGTGAGTAGCCAGGGGTTCTGCAAGAAGTTTGAAGCTGGGACAGTTGAACACTGAGTAACACTGGTGTAGGAAGAAGGATGGAATCATGGTTAGAGTTTCTTCCCAATTAACTGGTACACATGATAGAGACCTGCTTTCCCAAAGATGACTGAACACCTGCCTGCTCCTGGGAAGCAGTGGATTCATTCCTTTTGCTTTACATGTTGAACATGGATTTGTTGAATCCATGGGCTTTCTAAGCAAGCAAATATGCAGTATTTATTTGCCTGCTGAGATTATACCAAGACAGTTCTTTTTGCCACCCAATACACGGTTTGAAGTGTTTGATATAAGAAAAGGTTTGACTGGAATGTGCTAGGTTGAATTCCTAGCTGTTGTTAGCANCATTTAGCTATTAATCAGCAAGTTCCTGTTCTTGCCATGAGTCTCACTTGCCATCTTTGATACAAGACTCTAGTACTTGTTAGAGGCTGGTTCTCTNTTTCACTAGTCANTGTACTGCTGTGCNGCTGAGCTCCATGCTCTGCTGTGGCCAGGAACACTTGGATAACAGCACAGAGATGTGCCAGGGCTGGCAGATGGCCAAGGCATCAGTGTGGTTTCTGTGCTGCNNNANTGGACAGGATAAAACTCCAACATGAACTTGAGTCAAAGAAACTGTGTGCTTGTGGATAAGTGCACAAAGACACAGGACACCCTGGGGCANCTGTGGCTGTGGATGAGTGCACAACTGAGAAGGTACACCCAGCAGCACCTGTGTCCATGGCTATGTCTGNGCTGCAGCAGGTGTACCTCTGCAGGATTTGTGTCCCAAGGACAAGTTCATGCTACAACATGCACACTTTGAAGTGCCAGTGACTGCATGAAGCTGTGCTAAATACCTTGAAGTGTCTATGGCTGTGGATAAATCCATACAGGATACATACACAGAAGGTACATCTTTGAAAGATCTCTGCCCGTGGGCACTGCCATGGTGAAGCTGAGGCACACCAGAAGGAATTGTGGCTCATGGATAAGGTTAAAGCAAAGCAATTGCACCTCAAAATTGCTGTGGCTCTGGATATGTCCATGCTGCAGCAGGTATACCCCCAAAAAAGACNACAGCTCATAGCCAGTAATCTTCCTGGAGCAGATACACCCATGAGGACTGTGATCCATGTGGTAGCTGCCTACCACAGTAAAATCACGACACATTGCTATTCCCTTAATTTTACAAGTAATCATCAACCCAAACACAGCAGATTTAGGCTAAAATGGTGATCAAGAGCATGGTTTCTGCCCCAGATGTCACTAGCTAAAGGTATGACAGAGTGTATATAGAGACCATAAGAGGAGCTGTAAAATCATATACTTGAATGAAAAAGCAGATACAAAATTACAATTGCTTAAAGAGGTAGAAACTCACAACTGTGAGACAAAATGGGATAATCAAAATGTAGGGGGAAAGGTTAAAAGAAACATTTTTTTTGAAATATCCCTCAATAAAACAATTATATTCCNTATGTCTGAAAATTTTCTTCACCCAAATACAGGTGTCACATCTCCAAATACTTTTCTATATGCAGGAATTTAAGCACCATGTCAGTTCTATTTAAGCAAATGGGATGAACATCCTCATTTCACCAAAGGAAGCCATTCATATGCTTAAAGATAAATATATCTCAGACTGAAATTTATTTTGAATATTAGCAGAGAGACCCACTAAAAATTGATTATGTGTTTCCTAGGTCTTTATATCACAGGGTTCTTTGGCTATTTCAAAGCATTTTACATCAATCATTCAAAATCTGTGGAAACCTAGTAAAAAATCTGATTCACCTAAGCCCTAGATAAATGGCAAGTTTGTTTAGTTTTAGTTTGGGGAGTTATTTTAGAATCATAGAAGTATAGGCTCAGATTGGAACAGACCTCAAAAGGTCATCTGATCCAATATTTCATGGGAAAGGGAACTTAGGTAAGATATTCTCTCACACTATCCAATCACATCTTTAGCACATCCAGTGACAGGGACTATACCACCTCCTTGGAGGGGCTCTTTCAGTGATTGATGGTTCTCACTGTAAAAAAAATCCTTTTTGTATCAACCTCTCCTGGTTCAATTTGTACCCATTTCCACTCATTTTCTCCTTTCTGCTATCACATAAGTTTACAGAACAGTTGGGAATTGATTAGACCTTAGGAACAGACACCCTATAAGTAAGAAAATTTATTTGGCTTGTTGCAGCTTAGTGCAGTGCAGTGACTATTACAAAGGAATATAAGATATTGAGCTAAGTCCTGTGCACTACTCAACCACACTAGAGCATCACATTTTCTGTGCAACCTAGAAATACTTACTGTAGGAAGCTGTCAGTTGGTACCTCTAGAAAGTTCTATCTCTACAAAAAAGTGGGACACTAATGACATGCATGGTTCCAGGGGACCCAAAGAAGACTAGGGTGTTTTACAGAGATCATGATCAGATACAAACTTCACGTGGCCCACGAGGATGGGGACAGGGAATAGAGTAGGAGTGGAATGGAATGGAATGGAATGGAATGGAATGGAATGGAATGGAATGGAATGGAATGGAATGGAAT
>OAMK01002715.1:927287-952909 GCA_900205225.1 Saxicola maurus maurus
AATAAAATTTAAGCCGATTTTTTTCTTCTAAAGTTCAGTGCAATTCTTCCACTTAGTCTGCCACAGAACTCCAACAAAGCTATCTGCTTGGCAACATTAACTCATTAATTATTCTTGATCCAGCAGGTTTGGGTCACCTATTATGTAAAGGTTGTGATTTGACAAACNACTTTAGTGCCATCTAAGGATGTCAGCGATGGTGAAAAAGCAATCTTGGCACTTGCAATATAAAGCAAAGGAAATCAAATATAATCTTAGAAATCTAATGTTCCTCTCCTATTTTTAGGATTATACAATTGATTTCCCCCCNGCCAATTCAGAAGTAACTCGACATCTCCCTCTCAAGAGTCAGGCTCTACAGCTCTTCCAGTTTATCAGCTTTAAACACACACAATGCACTCATGCAAGCATATAACCTTTTTATTTCAGAAACACTAGCTTGTCTGTTTTAAGGTTCACACACCCATCTATACATCTCCTTATCCTACAAAGAACAGCTATCAGCATGTCTAAAATGCTCTTCTTCACACCACTGATTCATAAGTGGAAAGGAACTCTGGAGGTGATCCTGTTCAACTCCACCAGTTCAAGCTGAATCAAGAATAAGTAAAGGAAGAGGCAGTAGACCTCCTAATTTAACAGCCACTACAGACTGTCTTGACAAAACAGGTCCTCTTAGGTTTTAATCCATTAACTGTGAATCCATTAACTGTGAAGTGATTCCATAGGGAAGGAATCCTTATAGAGTTATGCAAACATCCTGTCTTGCCTCTATTCTTGCTCTGTTAAAGACAGAANATTTGATTAAGTGGACTGTGCTCTGAGGTAGTATGGCAATTCTTGTATGAAAGTTTGCCTAAAATATTTCTTGTACAGCAGTTTTGCCTGTTTCCCTCAGTTATCTGCAAGATGAAGAATCTCAATTAGATTGTAAATGACCTTTGAGATCAATGAGTCCAACCTATGACCAAACACAACCTTGTCAACTAGACNNNGGCACTAAGTGCCATGTCCATTCTTTTCTTATAAACCTCCATCACTTCCCTAGGCAACCCATTCCAGTGCCCAGTCACTCTTTCCATGAAGAACTCTTTCATAATGTCCAACCTAAACCATCCCTGGTGCAGCATAAGACTGTCCTCTTGTCCTGTCACTGGTTGCCTGTGAGATTGACCCCCTTCCTGGCTGCACCCTCCCTTCTGGTCATCATGGAGAGTGATAAGGTCTCTCCTGACGCTCCTTTTCTCCAGGCTAAACATCCCCAGCTCCCTCAGCTGCTCCTCACAGGACTTGTGCTCCACATCCTCCACCAGCTCTAGTGCCCTTCTGTGGACACACTTCAGTGTCTCAACATCCTTCCCAAAATGGGGGGGAAGGGGGGGAAGGGAGTGCAGAACCAAATGCAGCACCAAGGTGTGGCCTAACCAGTGCTGAGCTCAGGGGAAGAATTGTTTCCCTGCTCCTGCTGGCCTGTCAAGGACAGGATGCCATTGGCCTCCCTGGCCACCTGGACACAGCTGGCTTGTGTTCAGCCTGCTGTCCATCAGTACCAGGTCCCTTTCTGCCTNGCCTCTGTCCAGCCACTCTGACCTCAGCCTGTAGTGCCTGGAAGGTGCTGTGGCCAAAGCACAGGGACCAGAACTTGGTGTTGTTGAATGTAATATCACTGGATTTGGCCCATCTATCCAGCTGGTCCAGGTCCCTCTGCAGAGCCCCCCTACTCTCTAGCAGACTAACACTCACAGCCCTCTTGGCATCATGTGCAAATTTGTTAATGGTAGACTCAGTCCCCTCATCCAGATCATCAGTAAAGACATCAAACAGGACTGGGCCTGGCACAGAATCCCACTAGTGACAAGAAACCAGCGGGATGTGGCACCATTCATCACCTCAGTCTGGGCCCAGCCATCCAGCCAGTTCCTCACCCAGAGATGGGTACACCTCTGGAAGCCATGGACTACCAGCTTTCCCAGGAGAACATCATGGGAGATAGTATCAAAGGCTTCACTGAACACCAGGTAGACAACATCCACAGCCTTCTCCACATCCACCTGGTCATAAAAGGAAATCCTAAACCCATGCTGGCTGGGCCTGATGCCCTGGCTGTCTTCTGTGTGCTGTGTGCTCACATCCAAGAGGACCTGTTCCACAACCTTGCCAGGCACCAGGGTCAGACTGNCAGGNCTGNAGTTTTCTGGATCCTCCTTTCAGCCCTTCTTGGGATGGGCATCCCAATGGCCAACTTCCAGACATTTGGGATTTATATGGTCAGCCAGCANTGGTGATAAATGATAGAGAATGGCTTGACAAAATCTTCTGCCGGCTCCCTAATCACTCTAGGATGGATCCAACAGGGTCACATAGACTCTTGAGGATCTACGTACCTCAGCAGTCACTAACTGCTTCTTCCTGAGTTTCAGTGGGTCCATTCTTCTTCCCAGCCCTGTCTATGATCTTAGGAAGCCAGTTGTCCTGAGGACAACCTGTCTTATTGTTGAAAGCTGAGGCAAAGAAGGTGTAAAGTACCTCAGCCTTTTCCTCATCTTTGCTAAGTAAATTTCTCCCCATGTCCAATAAAGAACNGAGGTTCTTCTTGCCACTCCTTTTGCCATTGTCAAGATCTGATTACTAAGGGTTCTTAGAAATGCCTCTGCCTGAATTAAGGTGCAAACAAGACCATATACCAGTGACAATAGCATAGGTTTAATTTGACAGTAAATAGGGGGAAAAGAGAGAGAGAGAAAGAAAGAAATAGAAAATAGGTGGGGGGACAGAGAGAGAGTAACAGGGACAGAAAAAGGAAAATATCACCACTCTGTGGATCCAATGATGTTCTGTTGATCCTCTCCAGCTGGTCTTCTTGGTGGAGAAGATCTCCCCAAAAAGCAGAGAATCTGATGGGTTAATATATGCTCATGCCAGGTAGGAAAATCCAGGCACCTCCCTGGGGCAGGGGAGTTTGCCACTGCAGACTCTGGCTTTGTTGTGTGACATGCAGTCCTGTGGTGCAAGGCTTCAGGAATGACTCTGGGGATACTTCAGGGGGCATTTGATNGGTTATGGCCCCCCCTCAGCTGCCNCTCACATGAATGCCCCACGGATGTGGCCTTCCCAGGGCTGGGGTTCCATAGCCAGTTTGTGTAAGGGAGGATGGGTTCACTGNCCCTGAGCAGAGGTTACAACACAACAAAACCTCCACCACCTCACTTTGGGGGGAAAGCTGTGCACACCTGCACCAACCAAATGGGTCTCCTCCACCCCAAAGTAAACAAAGATGATNCTTAGCATGGCTGCTGGGTTTGACTCTCAATCTTTACCTTGCTGAGTTCTTTGCTTCAGGTGATTCCCTTAATNTAACCTCAGCAATTTGACTTTCAGTCCAAAGTCATAGTCAGGTATCTTCAGGGAGGCTCCTTTGATTGTAGCTTCTTGTCCTGGTTTGAAGGGCAGGTGTCTGCCAATAAAGGCAGGAGCTTCTCTTTGAAACGAAGAACNTAAACCCTCTCCCTCTAAATTACTATAATTTTGAAATTAAGGGGCTGTCATGCAAAGATACAGGAATTAGGAATAACAGTTCTTTACTGGTATATCTGGTGTATATGTATATATATATATATGTATGTGTGTGTATATAAAGATGTATATATATATATGTATATATATGCATATATACATATATATGTGTGTATATATATGTATATATGTATATATGTATATATGTATATATGTATGTATATATAAAGGCAAACAAAACAGTAACAACTGTGAAATTAACAACAAACAGAACAGGAACCCAGTAACAGTCCTTTGGGCTGTGGGCACCTTTCCCCTGTGGTGCAGTTACCCTCCCAGCTGGCAGGCAGCTCCCGGTGGGCAGGGACAGATGTGGAGATCCCATACAGCTGCAGGGGCACTGGGGGTGATGGTGACTGTGTCCCAGATGGGAAGGGTGGAGGAGAGACTCAGCTCTTTGATCTCGGGGTAGTGTCGATCCCGGTGCTCCAACAGGATNCTTGGAGATGGGAGGCCGTCCAGGGCAGGGGGTTGTGGGGTCTCCCAGCCAAGGAAAGGCAGCTCCAGGCATCGGTGTGGCACAGCAGGGATTTTTCCAGCGACCCTTCTCCTCCAAGCCAGGCGAGTGAGTGAGCACAAAAGGGAGTGCTGCTCCCCCACTCGCTTTACCCNCCCACCCCATCCCTGCTAAGGGGTAGCCAACAGGTCTTTAGCATTACAATGGGAAAAATTCCACAGAGAGAAAAAGGAAAAAGGAACCAACCCCAACACTTCTTTATAAAGTTTTTGTTATAATGAGCAAACTTTATATCAATGTTTGAGGAGAGAACTATTTCGGTCCCTGACAGCCATTAATGTATTTATTTTATTTCATAGAAGTGCCAGATTGTGTTCCAACATCCTTAAACATTTCCTGAGCAGCTTGCCCCACTTTCCAAAGGTGATACATCCTCTTTTTTTTCCCCATAGTTTGTTCAAAGCTCCCTGTCCATGCAGGCTGGTCATCTTCCCTGTGAGCTCATCTTTTTGCNCATAGGGACAGCTTGCTCCTGAGGCTTCAAGATTTTTTTTCTTCGAAGTATGTCCATCCTTCCCTGAATCCTTTTGTTTTTAAGAGCAGTTTTCCAAGGTAGTCTCCAAATTAATCTCTTGTAAAAACCAAAGTCAGCCCTCTGGAAGTCTAGTGTAGCAGTTTTGCTGGTGTGTGATTGCCTCAGATTCTCTAGATGTTCTGTGGAGCTCATACAGATTATGGCTCTTAAGAAAATCTGGAAAGATTTCTGTATCCAGTCTGGTATTGTTCATAGTCCATGAAAGCAGAGTGGAATAGGATTTGCCAAATGCTATGACAGTCATCTCCTCCATGTAAACATGTCTTGAACACTATCATTTAAAAAGAGCCATAGATGTGCACCTCNCCATTCGTCAGGTCCTTCTCCATATAAAACCTTTTACATTCCCCACAAACTTGAAGCCATATTGACACACTTGAAGGTGAGAAATAAATGACCTGCATTTGAGACATAAGATTCATTTGTGTTTACAAATTTACAGTACCTGTATCTTTGAGGGAGGCAAGTATGTCTTATATCAGCTTACATGCAGGCAATACTGTACCAAAACTGCAGACAAATCAAGGGAAAACTCAGTGCTTGAGTATATTTGCACGGAGTATAGTCATTAAGAACATCAGTTTTTGCATCAAATCCCAACTTGTCTAAACAGCCATCCTGAAAGAAAATTGCATAACCCTAAGTCCACATAAAAAACCACAGACTTGAGGGACAATTTACAAAGGAAACCTTAGGGTTNGCCTGATGAGGTGTTCAGAGTTTCAAAACAAGCTGGCAATTTTGTGGAGTACTCATGGTTTCTTGGTAATATGTGTCTTCTCTTAGGCTTCTTTAAAATTGCCTTGTGCTGAAGGCAAGATATAAAGTCTTACAAGTGTACTTTTGCTTAGAAAAACAATTTCTTCTACATGGCACTGTTGTCTCCAAAAAATATGTAAATAACTATAAAAAAGGCTTATCATAAAATCATTAAATGTAAGTACTTGAAATAGATGTTACATCCAATGAATATCAAAGAGCAAACATTGTATCACATTAATTTATTTAAATAGTTGTGAATTAACAATACTTCACTAACTTTTGTGACAGAATGCAAGGAAAGAAATAAGGCTAAGTGTGTCTATTTGTAAATAAAAGATGTTCTTGNTCAATTCAAAAGATATAACATTCATTTCACTGCTCAGACAATGAGCAATGCTGAATGAAAATCAGTCCAACTGGAGATTAATGGGAAGACAGAGGAGAAACTGGCACACCTTACGAGTTAGGCAAGGAATGAAGAGACATTAGTTAAATAATTTACTACAAAAATATTGCAATTCACAGAATAAATTACTTTGTGAGTATTATTCAGCTGGCTTCAGCAGTGAGACTAGTGCATCATAATATGACATTAAAATTGAGTGCTTCAATGAAAGGGCATCTTTAATGAGTGTCACCTCTGAAGAAGTCTCTGCTTAAGAGGCTGCAAATCAAGATGACCTGTGTGAAAAAAGGTACTCAAAATACTTTATTGGTAGCAGTCTATCAAAGGTTAACTCTTTAATATTAATGAAATTGCAACTGTCAGAAAACAAAATGAGAGCTCAGGAAATAGTAACAATCCTTCATTGACTAATAATAAAAGCATTCAGTAAATTAACTTTCTTAGAAGCCAAGAGCAAATCTAATTTATTACAGCTCTGACATCACGGATCACCTAGTCTCTGAATGGCACTTCAGNAGAGTTTGAATGCAATTTGGATGCAGTGCATGTATAACTAATGGAGATGTAAGACACGTGCATTTTTAAATTATCCTCTAGGCAATGGAAGCAGGTAAATTGGAAAAAGACTGAATTTACTTTGAGGCAAAACTAACTATGATATGGTTTGCTATCATATCATCTGCACTTACCTAATGTTTTGCCATCTCAGTCTAATGGGACTACATGGACCCTTCCCTTGTGGCTCTCACTAGCAGAATTCCCTGAGTGTTGTTTGGGTTTAGGAGGCTGTTGTTTTATTTGTTAGTTTTTTCTGGTTGTAGGAATCNTTTTCCTCTGCATCAATAACGACATGAAAGTACTTCCAAACAGCAGACTGTGTTTTCAAGTCCAAAAGCACTGAATGTTGTTTGGTCTCAGAGTGAAAAACCAACCTAAATTCCTTTAATTCTGATAGCACAGTAAACTAGAGAGATTCTTAAAATCAATGTTAAGACTTCAGTTTCTTGCAATCTATAAAAAANAACCTATAAAAACAGTCTATAAAAATACAATGCAAAATGGAATCGTCAGTGCAAGCAACTAGGTCTTAGTACCAAGTAACAGATGAAGCATCAGAAGATACGTAGGCATTGTGAACACATGTTTTCTCCTCAATAGCACAGAAGCTTTGCATGTTTGCTTTTGGAAAACAGATTGCACCTTAGAAAACATAATTCTGAACTTCCATGGTAGCAAGACATAGTAGAGTTTGTGTATTTTTTTGCCCTAGCTCATGATCTCCATCCCTTGTGAGAGTGTATTTCAAAGAGGAGACACAGCTCTTCCAAACTTTTCATGCTGTCCAGAAAACTTGGCAACAGTTTTAGTTAGTGCCAATGGAGTCATTCTGCATGAGATTTCTGTCCTACCTAAAGGAATGAGTGGATTGTGTGAAATTCACCCATTGTGTCTTAGAANATAATTCTTTTTCAGAGAAGAGTGTTATAGTGACAGGCAAATATTCTTTCCCCCTATAATGCTGTCCATCTACCCACTCTTGAAGAAGATATTTAATGTCTTATTTCTCTAGACCATTGAGGTCCTTCTGGATGGCAGCTTGATTCCCTGGAATAGGAGCCTTTCCTGCCATATCAGTTTCATCAGTAAAACTGCTGATGATCCACAAAATCACCACCCTCTGGAGCTGACCTCTTATCACTTTCCAGGTCAGCTCTGTCTGTTCATCTATCCCAGTCTTCATCAGCTTCTTTCTGAGGATCTTTAAAAAGTCCTTACTGGGCTTTAAAAAGTAGCATCACCACATTCAGGAAAAAAAATGGTCAGCTGTCATCAAGAGTCACAGCTTAAGAGTATTCAGATTTATATTACCATAAGAGGGGAGTGNAATAACAGGCTGTGCTTGTACTTGTATATGACTGTGCTGGAGGAGTCTAGTTCAGGTGCTACAACTTTATATCAGCTAGACCTCAAATCATCTTGGTAGCTTCCTCACAGCTGGCTTCTCAATGTTCTTCCTGTGCTGAAAACTTCAGATCTGGACATAGAACTCCAAGGGGTCTCACAGAGCAGAGCAGAGCAGAGCAGAGCAGAGCAGAGCAGAGCAGAGGGGCAGAATCCCCTCCCTCCCCTGCTGCCCACTCTGCTCTGGATGCAGCCCAGGACACGTTTGGTTTCTGTGCTGGGAGTGCCCATGGCTGGGTCATGTCCAGCCTCTCACCCACAGCACCCCAAGTCCTTCTCACAGGGCTGCTCTCAATCTATTAATTTCTGAGCCTGTGTCAATACTGGGAGTTGCCCCAAGCCAGGTGCAGTGTCTTGCACTTGGTCTTGTTAAAACTCATGAGATTCCCATGGGCCAGGCTCTTAAATTTGCCCACACCCCTCTCAAAGACAGGTGATCCTCAGGTGTGTCAACTGCACCACTCAACCTGATGTCATCTGTAAATCTGCTGAGGGTACACTTGATCTCTTCATCTGTGCCATTAATGATGACACTAAATGACATTTGTCCCACTACATGCTNCTGGTGACTTCTCATGAACTCAGAAGTCAACAGATCAAACTTGAGGCATTCAGAATATTTCTGTGCTTAGATCCTGAAAGACCTGAAGCAATGACCAGTGTCAGAGTTTCAAGTAGAATGCAGAGGTGTTCAGAATGCAGAATGTTTGGTAGTTTGATATTTTTTAAGCAATTTCTTCCTGTCTAAGGTGGAATTGGGTAAATAAAGGAAGATATATAAATAAATACCTAGTCAAGAATAAAAGCTTTGTTGATACAATTAAAATCCAGTTTAAGCTGCCTAGTCACAGTTAAACATGTNATTTAAAACTCATTAAAGTTATATAAAATTATTTACATTGAATAGCAATTACTCNACACTCTACAGATTACTCTAAATGATCTGGAGACCAGTTATTATTTATGGAAGAAATTAGCAAATTAGTTAAAATAATAAAGATCTAATGATTTAGTGAACTAGTTGCTGACAGCCAACAAACCATGCAAATTGTTCTGAATAAATTATCTTTTTAATTTTCAGCTCTCATGTTTGGTTTGATGTCTAAGTGGAACAGTTGTGTTTACAAAATACAGTGTTTTTACAAGTAACATAGAAACATAAAGTGACCAAGAGTCCTTAAACACTTGACTATGGAAATAATATAAATAGAAGTTCTGAAGAAATCATTAGATTCCTTCACTGCAACATTCTTGTTACTGACTTTAGTCTTTATTTTTCATCTAAAATGAGACATGGTCTGGTTTTCAAGAAAAAATATAATGATAATGATTTTTCATGATAAAAACATTATGATTTCAAATAATGAGATACAATGTTTAGTGGAATTTTGCATTAAGTTTGAAAAAATCTCTAATCATTCTAGATANTGAGAATTGTTTGTAGTGCTCACTTAAGAGAAAAATATATATCTGTTACTGAGCAAACTTAGAATGGTTTAATAATGTGAAAGTATTTCTGAACTGTGATTTACAAAAACATTTTGTATCACGTTATTGAACATNATTTCATATTCCTATTACATTATTTATCCAGAAAGATTAAACAAATGTCCTTTCTTGAGTTACAATTTTAGGACAATAAGGGACCAACTTGTTGCTATTATGTCAGAACTGCTTTGAAAGCAGGTGCTGTGGGCACCATGGGCAAACATTGGCAGCTCACCAGAAAATTATAAAGTATCAAAAATCTCTGTATTTGAATTGACTGTCCATCAAATGGGCTTAAACTTCTTTAATCTGTAGTGCTTTTACCTGTTTANTAATTTCTTATAAAGAATAAAACTTAATGCAATTCATAACAGAACTTATTTATTTTTTCTTCAGTGCTCTTTCAATACAATTGAGTAGCATAGGAGCTTTCTAAGGGAGCTTCTTAGAAAATTTATGACCTAAAAGAAATTTTCACCTNTTTGCATTTTCCCAAAGCTGTTTTCAGTCTCACATTGTTAACTGTTGTTCCATCTTAGGAAAGAAACTTAGAATGAGTCATTCTGGACAGAACTATAATGTACAACAGATTATTTTCCTATTAGTGACACCCAAATCAACAGACTTCTAAAACTAAGAAGAAAATTTTCAGTTGTAAAAAGAAACCCCAGTTTAGATATTTTCATTGAGCTGTCTGTCTGAGCTTAATACCAAAAAATCAACAAAAGCCATATTTTTCTGTTGGAGGAATGGCTAAGGAGAACTATAACCAGAAAAACCAGTCATTTAATCTTACTTATAGTTTATTTGCATTCTTCATAAGGGTTACCTTTTTCGTCATGATGGGGACGGATATTTTTTTAAATTATGATTTATAAATGTGTTCCTATGTTGTAAACAACAAAACCAAAGAGAATAGCTAAGGAGATATGTGAGAGAAGTAAAGATCACTATTTGGGGCAGGGAATACCATCAAAGACTAAATTTNTATAGGAAGACAAACAGGAAATTAAGAAAAGTATTTTCTTCTTCTTTTTTTTAGGAAAAGCACAAAAGAGAAAATAAAGCACTAGAGAGTGCCTGTCTGGGCTTTTTCTACTCAAATAGTGAACAGTAAAATATCCAAGTGCTGAAATAGAAATCTGGGTCAAAGCCTTATCCTGACACATTTTAGTAAGTGAGATATTGCAAAATATCATATTGAATTCAACTTCATATAAGACCATATATGAAACGTGGGATGCTGAGAGTCAACTAACTACTAAATACCAACTAAGTATTTCCTGGTATTACCAATACTGGTATTACCAACCTGATAATACCAATGCCTCTGCAGAGTGATCAGTTGGAAACTGGTTCACAAAGCAAGAACTTTGACTCACTGCCCTCACAGACTCAGGTTCTGTATTTTGTTTCCTAATCACCTTGAGAAACTGATTACATATCTCCTAAAGCCTGATAGTACCTAAAGCAAATAATTCCACTCACTTCAGCAAATCTTTCACTCTAACCTCAATGTTCTTTCAAGGAAGTTTTATTGATATTTTTCTTCCTGTTGAATATATTACGGTGAACATAGAACCAAAATAAAATGGTAAATAAAGTAAGGTATCAATCAATAATAAAGGAAAACAGACTCTTCAGAACCTCAAAGACCAAAGTTAGTAAAAAGACTAATCATAGAATTAACTGGGTAATAGCAAACNTATTATTGATCCAGCAATTTTAGCTAAAAGGATACTGAGTTCAAGGAATTTTGCAGAAGCTGTGCCACACTGCACAAGGCAGTCTCCTTTTCCAGGAAAGAAAGCACGGATGCATGTGTTATTGAGTACTTAGGTCTTCACCAATGAAGTTGCAGTCTCTTGTCCAAAGACTTCTGTTGTGACTCCAGAGCAGACGGACAAGGAGTTATTCAGTCCAATCAAGTCAAATGCACTTCTGAGAACACAAAAAAATGCAGCTATTTATAAACTTGGGGGTCTGCAGAATGTGAATGCATCAAGGTTTAAGAACCCTGATTCCAACTCCAGTACCTGTCATCTACTCCAGTAACCCTCTGTGCCTCNTTGGTTCTCCCCTGACTGACAAAGTCAAACCCAGATGGTCCTACCAAGGTTTTATCTGTCTGCCTACTGTTGAAATTTAGGATTCCAAAAAGATATAGAAATGGGCTTGAAAAGTATGCCTATATTTCTTACTTAACTAGATATTTTCAAGAATAAGAGCATTTTGTTTCAAAATATTTAATAAAATGTGCTTCAATTGCTCTATTTTAGCTGTTATTAATAAGTAGGCAATTTTCTAAAGACTCTTTCAACCAACAGCCTCCTAAACTGCACTTTAAGCTGCAGAGTACTTTCTTTCTGGGGGGAAAAATGATCGGTATTTTCTTCTTTTGCCATGTCTAGGTTTTACTTTGTGGGAGAAATAATAAGAAATTAGTGTAACTGCTGGCTTATTTGGTCTCCATACATGAAGTTTAGACTTCAGTGTTGCAAGGGCAATCTTATNACTAAATCATTTTTTATGGAGATTATATTTAAATATATAATTAACCTTGAATGCTTCTAAGTGTCTTAACGAATATTTTTTCAGCCTTTGCAAATTTTTCAATTCTTCCTACAAACATCCAAATCACAAATACTCTTTTCCAGAATGTAATCTGTCAAACCAGTTACTTTATATATTTAAAGCCAAGAGCAAAATCGATCAAATGAAGCTCTCAGACTAAGAATGATTATTGCAAAACTAATAGCAGGAAAATACCTTTATTTAATGATTTTAGGTATCTAGCTGTATATTACAAATGTGAGTTTTTTCCTTGCCTGCCTTTCAGGTTCACTTCAGTGTGTGTTCATTGCTTACTCATGCTTCAGGATGGCAGTTAATAATCTCATGGATTTGCCTATTTGTTCCAGAAGAATCAATCATGTTGAGTCAGTCTAGTAAAACCTATCAAGATCACTAATGCTTTGTCCTGCAATCAAAATGTCTCCTAACCTGGCAAAAGAGGGGCAGAGGGCTAAAACAACACCATTTCTTTTTTCCTACTCTTGTGAAATTTCTCAAACATAAAGAAATTTTAAATGTCATCCATTCCATCAACAAACTGGTCTAATCAACTCTGGAATAAATACTAAAGCACCCATGAATGGTACTAACCTGCACTTTGCAATCTACACTGTAAGCACTGGCAGACTGTAATAAGCTATATGATAGATATATGCCAGAGGTAGCCAGACTGGTGCTGCCAGCCTAGTGTTTGAATGTGCTNTGCATGTAGCAAAACTGTCTCTGCTTTACCTTACTGAGCTGGGAAAAGAATGGTGAGTCATAATCACCACTTTCCAGCCAAGATATGAGTTGATGTCATTGAGTAATTTTTAAATTACCCTATAGGCCTTTTGTGTTACCCTATATGCAACACAGAACAGTGAAAGGCCCCTCTAATTTAACTCAGTAATAAAAACTGTAAACTGAAAATCCTGTAGATAATAGCTAATCACCGTTGATTCTTACTGCAGTAAAATGAATAATTTTACAGAAAGAGGTTTTTACAGCATGGTAGAATATCTGAACATCTGTACATCTGAATTTGGACTAAGGGTACTTTCTTGTCTAGGTGACTAAAATTTAATTGAATACAATTTCCAAGTACTCCATAAATGTATAAAATAAAAAAATTCTATGACATACATGATTAGAAAACAAAGAGGGCGTGTGAGAAGAGAATATAAGCAAAGACTGCTATTCCTTTAAAACTTGAGGTGTTCTATTCAGAAACAAAACATTCTGATTAATCTACAGTCTATAAGAAAAGGGAAGAAATAAAGCAACTTTTCATTACTTAAATGCTTCCACTAGAAGACCATTCAGTTTCCTGGGAGAAGACTACTCATAAACTCAGAGTATTCTACTGTCATAATTAGACAAGAATGCANCATTAGCAGTAACACTCTCTCTTTAAAATACTGTCCCAGAACGAAAAAAATGTGTATTTTTTCATGATCTTCACACTTTTATACCAAGATGAATGTGTTCAGTCCTCAGAGTTTGTGACATATGTAAAGCCTTTTACTGATCACCTTCTCTTGAAATATCAGGATCCCATTGCTTCTCTATCTCCTAGAGATGAAACTATAATCAAATAATTTTAAAAATTCAGGATACCACTGCACTACTGAATGTGTAAGAACTATTTCAAATACCTTCAATGTCATCACAGAACAATCCTGCTTGAAGATCCCTAAAAAAATCAGNGAGAGTCCTTTATTCCTCTGCTCTCACATGCATTTGCAGACAGCAGAATTATCCTGCAGAGATAAGTGGCCAATCAAGAAGATCTATGATTCATACATTAGACAACCTCCAGGTTCTGTGAACAGATCTCACTGTACTCAACAAAAATTATTGCCCCTCCNGCACAGCTTTCCATGAATCCCACCCCCAAAAAAAGCAGCAAATCACAAACTAAACAATAAAATGTTAATGATCTCCTCAATGCAAGGCCATTCATTTCCATTTTATCTCACCTGAAAAAGTTCAAATCGTGATTCCACCTTCTCTTCTCAGTAGTTAGCAAGTTCCTCAAAATTCAAATGCCTTGTAAATTAAATATAAGTATAGTATTCTGACCTATGGATCTTTTGAATGTTAACCTTCATTTGCTTGTTCTTCATCATTCCCCTCAAACTTTTCATGTCAGTTACTTCAAAAAAAGAGAGAGAGAAAGAATTTGCTAAACTGTTACATACAGTGAAATATGCAGAGATTCAAACATATCTGACTTGGATTTTCACGTCTACAATTTTCAGCCCTCTAAAAGCAATGCCTAATACTGTGTGTGTAAATGAGNGATTTCTAAAGCTAGCTTCACTTCAGAAAAATTCAGAAAATGTAAAAAAATTAATAAAAAAAATTAGTCACCTTNCTGTACTGCTTTTGGGCTCTGGCTATTCCCATTGCTATACAGTTGTCAGAAATAACAGAGGGGACCTTGGTCTCAGTTGTTTGTACAAAAAAATCCTTTTACCTGCACTTACAGATTTGTGCATTGGCATAGCTAAGTACAATCTTAAAAGTCCTTATCTTTATTTTAGCTTATTATACTTTAATTTATTTGATGATAAATGAGGTATATGTTCAGACTAATTATTCTACAAAAATCAGTTTTCCCTGATCAACACTAGAAGCAGAATAATAAAGCTATAAATGACAAGTAAATATGAAATTGANAGCCTGATTTGATTGAGTTGTTTACTACTCAAGGATCCTAAAGGCATTTATTTCACAAAGGCCTACATATTCCTTAATAATTGAATATTCACGTGATCACATGCCCCAGTGAATAAAAAAAAAAAAAAAGAAAAAGGAAAAAAGTATCTAATTCAGCTTAATGTTTACACATATATATTTTGTGGGGCAATCCTGCTCTATTCTATCACAGCCTTATACCAAATGGTAAACTGAGGTGCTAGTTTTCCAGATAAATACTGCCAGGGTAAATAAGACTTCCTTTTCCAGCCTATAAAGGCATTGGGATTATTTCAGCAAGAAATTCTATTACCAAGAATCTGGTTTATGGCAATTAGTAGGATTTCTAAAGACACAGAATAAGATCAGAGTGAGATAATGATTATGAGGCTCCTTTTGGAAANTAAACATTTTTTCAAATACCTGATCAAGTTATTTAAATGTTCCTCTACTACTTTTTCAGTTCTTCGACTTTGAATTTTTTTTTCTTGTTGTGGCATCCAAGAATATAATGATAGAGAAGTAAAAAAATTACTTGGTGGAACACATACCCAGAAATGAAATTTTTAAAAAAATACAAACCAGAAGTCCTTTGGGTTCAAATTCTTATTTCAGATAATGTTTAAATTATGTTTGAATAGGATTTCAATACAAGAGATTAAAAGTACAGTATTAGGATAATCCACCACCTTAAGGAGGAAGAAAATATCCAAATTTGTCTCTCAGAGGAATTAAATTANCATTTCTTGCCTGAGGATTCTAACAGTACTCATCATTAAGCATTTTATCAATTTAACTCAAACCCACATAAATTGAACATAAACATCACATATATTTATTTTCATTTTGTCAATGACAAAACTCTAAACCTGATTCAGACCATCCGTTTGTACTGTAGTTTATTATTGTTTTTGTTAAATTAANCAAAAATAATTCAGTGTTTAAATGGTTCCACTTTTAGCTCCTTTTGAGGCCTCTGGAGAAAAGACCTTTATTTGTTTTTTTCATCAGTAAAACCTAGGCAGGAATGAAAACAGGTCAATTAACAACAATGAAAATACTTCCAGACATCCTTCCATGTGTTGGGTCAAAGTGTTGTTATATCCATCTTACCAACCTANTCTGCAGGACAATCTGTCTGAGCAGAGGCACCACCAAAGCAGCTTTGCAACTTTGCACCACCCCAATGAGAAGGAAGCTCAACACGACTTTCACACAAAATTATTAACTAGTAACACTGAGGAGGCAGAATTGGATCAGAGCATCCAGAGAAGGCCTAGTTTTTTTACTTGCCTAGAGGGACAATAGGGCAAAAGCAGAAAAACAGCGTCTCACTGGAGTTTTCCTGAGATGTTGTCATGTGCAGGAGCACAAAAAAAGCAAGGCTGGATTAAATGCCTTCTGCTATGTGTTGCAATGTCTTCAAGAAACGTGTTTCTAAGTGAAACACAGGCATCAAAAGAAAACCATGCAGTCAAGATCAAGAACAAACACAATGTGTTTTAACTTTTAGCTTTTCGATAATGGAATGCAAGACCAAGAAGACATCTGAAGATATTAGAAGGAAACACTTTAAAGGGAGCTTGTTTTATATGTAAAATATTATTATTAGGGGAAAGATTTTCTCTGCAAGAGGATATTGGCNTAGGTAGTTAATTAGGCTTTTGGAAACACTAAAGAGGAAGCACAATCTCTTCANTCACCCAAAGTAGGATAAAACAGAAGTACCTACAGTTTGTAAATACACACTTGCCTCTGTATAAATGAGGAAATCCAACAGAATAGGTAACAAGAAAAGACCTAACACTTCACAATATAAACAAAGCATCAACCTGGCACTTAAAATATTCATTAATGCAATTTTACTCAGTGAACTACATATTATGAATATGCATACACCTTTGAGAAGATGTGTGTGTCAGGTTTNATTAACATTAATAAAGGAAAGGTTTCAGTAAGGCTGCGGAATTCCTCTTCAAAGAAAGGAAATTATTTACTGAAACCCACAATTCTCATTGAACTCTCAGTTCTGAGTCCCCAGTGNTCCCTGAGACAGTTGATTCTTGTGGGCATACATGTAAGACCTAGTAATCTCAGAGATGCAACTAGAAACTAGCTGTGCTGTGGAGTATAAAATAAATATTAAGGTTTTTAAAAATAAGGCACATAGGAATTCCATGTCATGATTTCCTTCCTGCAAACCAATTTAATTCATAACTCTGCCAGATATGTGCAANGCTTATAATGAGTACACTCCAATTNATCTACAGTGAAGTGGTTCATATATTGTATATGGATATTTACTTGCTCCTCTGACATTTACACTACAGTAAGATGTGCAAATATCCCTTATTTTCAAGAAGAAAAAAAATAAAAAAACAACAACAAAGACATCGAAACCCAAACAAAACAACAACAAAACCACAAATAAACAAACAAAAACATCACCAAAAACCACCCACTCCACAATTAAAGAGCATATTCTCTTTTCAATCTGGCAAGCTCTCTGGAGGATGACTTGCTTCCCACAGTGAATAAATCTTATGTTATCACATTCAAATCTGCACAGCTTCTCAAAAGAGTGATTTAGTGCACATTTCACAAAGATGAGCACGTCACAGAGGGAAAATCCAGACCTTGAAGCTTCAAGTGTTTTATCAAATTTCTGATGCACATGCAAACAAAACTTACCAGCACTTATGTGCTTACAAAGTTATTCCAATATGGAAAATATCTTCTGCAAATTAGCCAGATGACAGAGAAGAACAGTCCCTCAGTTTCCTCACTTAAAAACTGCAGCCTCATCAAAACTCTATATAGGGATATTTATCAACTCATTTATATGCTCTCCACCACTCAGAAATCTAANCTATTGCCAACTGCCTTGTAACAGACTTTCTCTTAATTCCTAAATATTTGGTAGGAAAATCCAAATATTTTTATGTGCAATATATTTCTAAATTTGTATCTATTTTATTTTAATTTTCTTTTTGTTTTTGATTTTTGCATTCATGAAAAAAGGATCTTCATGGAAAACTTGACTGTAGAAATTAGTTTTCTCCTAAAAACAGCAAGATCTCATTCTTANATTTTGCAGGAGTGAGACAACAAAAAATACTTTCGAAACTGAAACAATTTTCTAGCACATTCATATATATTTATTCATAAATTGAGTACTACAACCAAAGTACCAACCCACATAAAAAGACACAGCTTTATCACTTTCAAAGATTTGGGGAAAGAAAAGGAAGCAGAAACTTACAGCTTTATCACAATAGATTTTCAGAGACATTACANAGCTGCTATTATAAAATTAGATGTTAGGATGAAAGATTAGCCTGAGTTTCTAGGCTTTCCAATGTGCTTCTCAGCTCACTGTATTTATTTGTGAGGTGACTGTTTTTGCCAAACCACATTTGATTCTTATGTTGTCAATGTTTACACATACTAGTGTTTTTCAACTCAACTGTAATTCCCATTGTGTTCACCAGAACTTCACTTATCTTTGCCATAATTTTTGAGGAATGAAAATATTCCCCAAAAGTACTCACATTCATGGTGGAAACTTTCCTTGCCTATTGACTCAGATGCAGGCTGAGGGCAGGCAGGCAGGTTGCAGCACACACAGTTAAAACAATGGTTTCATCCNGTTGGCATTCTGGTCCTTTTTTTGGCAGAGTGAATTACCTACCTGTATACACTGAAGTGGCTACCAGCAGATGCAGTAAATTACTTCATCTGTCACCATTATAATCACATCATTCCATTTAAAGAATGATGGAAGATGAATTTTGTGTTGTTCCTGAGGGAGAAACATGAGAGGAAGAGAAACACAAAGTAGGAGCGTTGCAAAGGCTTTCATAAGTCATGTTTAAAATCAGTATAAATATTAGANATATTTAGGGCACTTCAGGTTTCCAAAAAGTACCTCAGAACTCCTTACAGAAAAGTGGAACCCTTATGTCCTACATTAACACTTATTTTTCATGAAATGTGAAAAAAATGCAGAGGAAAGATGCTCTTTATAAATAATGAAGCCTCTGAGTACCAGTTTCTTTTCTCAATAAGGTGTTTCTTGATNATAAAACATAGGTCACCCCTGTTCATTATTCTACTTTATGTTTTCTTAGTAGCTATTAATTTCTGTTAGAAACAGAAGCTTGGATGATTCCAGTAAGTGCTCAGGTTGTGTTTACTTGTACCATAAAAACATGGCAAACTTTTCAATCCAAATGAGAATAGCTTCAAACTATCCTGATCAACAGGGCTAAATGACAGTCAAGAGCTTCTATTCTGGAAAAAACACTGTTTGCCTTAAACAAAAGTACCTTATGCTAGCCAAAAAGATTTTCAGTCCTCNGTGTTGGAGGTTCACTAGCCTGCAGAGAACATGGCCTACCTGCCACCAAGCTTTTGCTAAAGCCATTTCAAGGAAAAAAAATGGAAAAGTACAACTTTATCCATACCATTCTGCATCCTTCTAGCATGCAAAAAATGGACTTAAAATAAAAAGCTGGTATCATATCAAATCAGTAAATCAAAAAATAAGCTCAAATTAGGTAGGAAAAAATTCATTCCTTCTATCCCAATAAACATTCAGATTCATTATCAAAAACAACCTTAAAATTGTCTTTGAACATCTAGATCAATAAAAGTAAAATTTCCCTTTAGCATGTATTAGCTGATTTAAGCAATGCACACAGGTTGACTCTCTGTAAAANGAAAATCAAAAGAAAATCTCACTTCTAGTAAATGCTTAACACCCTAGTAAACAGCTCTATTTTGCAGGACAAGATATAGTTGCTTGAATGTAAATTATATAATGAAATTCATATGCCTGTGGAATTAATGAATAGAGCAGACAATGAGTAAGACAATACTTCAGGGATAATTTTTTTTTTTCCTTAAATGAAGAACTTATATTCTGACTAGCACTGATGTTAGAAGTTCCGCTTGCAGGTTCCTCTTCCATTTTGGTTTGGGTAATGAGGACATCTTCTGGGAAATAAGAGAATAATATATCAGACAACGGGGTTTTTTCATCATTTTAAATGCCTTTTCTTTGTCACTTCAAAAGGCCTGGTAGGTCATCAAGCACTGGAAGGTTTTTCCTATTCCATTTAATCTCTCTCTCTAATTCGACTCCATCTTCCTGGAGTCTCCCAGAGATTTCCTATAAGCTAACTNTAAAACAAATATTTGTCATAGTTATCAGTACACTGTCAATTCAATTTTTCTTTGAAAATAGTTAAGAAANTCCTCTGTGAAAGAGGACCCTATCCTTTCTTTAATCTCTCAAAGAGTGAAAATACAATAAACTTCAAACTAGCAGGTAAATGGACTTCTAATCTGTGTTTAATAAATCATCAAGGATGACTGTGGAACAGCTTGATCTCTTTTGAAGAGCTCATCATACTTTGCAAAGTTCTTCAGAAGTTCTTGGAGAGGTCTGAGGATATTCTAACTTAGGAGCCCTTGCAGTCNTCTGTGTATGACTCATGCTACCAATGCCCTTCTTTTCCAGCAAAAGTGATAAGTATTACAATTTGATTTAGTTAAAAAGAAGAGAACTCATTTACAGCTGAGTGCTGNCAAGGTGAAATACAGGTCTCTCTTAAAATTAATATGTTGAAATAATTACTGGTGAACTTTGCAAAATTCCAAGGGTCATTGAGTTCATACCCTGATGATCATGAATGAGAGTATGAGAGGAAACAATATGACACAATTGGATTGCCTTCATTGTTACTGAGATTCTTTGTTAATTAGAAAACTCACAGGGCTCTAATTCTAATTAATTCTTTAATAATGTAAAGTCTATATCTGACTGATACATTTTGTCACTTATCATTGGTGAAAAGTACAATTAGGTGTCACAATGAAGAGTGAGAACTCTTGGTAGTTCAATGAGCAGCACAGTTGCTTGACAGAAAGTTGGTGACATGTGAGAGTTTCTGTTGTAAATCCTACTTACCAAGTAATTGAAAACCTGAAAATGCAGCCACTCTTTCTGCTTTCTCATTTATCCTGAACTATCAGAAGCCTTTACAGTGGACTTAGCTTTCAGCTGGCAAAAGGTGGCTCAACTCAGTGAAGCTGAATAGAGCCCTGCCAACAAAAAGCTGGCACAAAAGGTTCATCTGACTGGTCACCCTGATCTCCAGTTCTCTGAGCAGTTGTGGAGGCACTCTTTCTATCTCCATACACTATGGCACAGTGTTTCCAGTCTTTCTCTGCCTTGTCATCTTAGTATATGAAATCTCCAGGACACAGTAAGTGAATGCATAACATTTGTTTGGTTTAGGAATGGTCTTCATGAGAACAAAATTGGTTACAAAACAATGGGGTGACTTTCCATAAACCAACACTTACTNCACTTTCAGTCATATAGATATAAAATATCAGTACATTTCATGCTGTTTTGCAAAAGAATGAGGATCACTGCTGTCAGCATGACACCTTCTACATGTGACATGCTAATACTCTCCATGAAATACAGCGTGAGAATGGGGCTCACAACACTATTTCAGNCTAAACTGAAGGAGGGAAATGAGGTGACATAGCAAGCACATAGCCCTTAGGATGCATAGGTTTGTCATATAATAGATAACCATCATGTTTTATATTGTGGGGCTTGCCATGTCTTATTACACACTTTGTAAAATTACATTTGATTGCATGTCTAGCAAAAGACAATGCTTACTTTAGGACTACACTTTAATTAATGATATCATCTTCTATCATGAANAGTCCTTCTGCCACCACTTTCTAAAATAATAAGTTTTAATCAGTCAGCTTATTTATCCAGCATTTAGAAAATAGATATTCNTCGTTTTTAAGAGAGACATCACCTACTTGATGATGTATACTTCACTACTTAAATGAGAATCTTCCTACTCATTCTTGTTACCCACTAGAAATTAAAGCTTTGTTTTTAATGGAGTGTCTCTGCAACAACTTCAGCTTTAATATNGATAATTTTTTGGGTAGCAGTATTGCAAAATAGGTATCCACGATGTTAGTTTTATGTTTGCTCCTTTCACCATCATACCTATGCCAGATAGCAATTTACCAGCTGAACCAACTTTTATATTTAACATAATTCTTTTCTCTTAAATCAAAATTTTTGTAAAACACCTAAACATTTCTGAGGCCTCTTTTTAATAACAGTTTAGTAAATATTAATAACTTTTTACTGTGTAAACCAAGTTACTGAGATAAGATCATTATTGAAATATTATAATTTATTTTCAGGACGAGATCAGTGTTTTTAATATTCTTGCTTCCTTGTAGAGTTATGAGTTCAGCATCTGCTGAAGAGCTTCATTAAAGGAGAAACACTTTCTCACCTAAATCAAGGGAGGAGGCATTCTCTTCTTAGCCCTGGGCCCTTTTTAGCAAAGTTCTTACTTCATCTTGCCTTCGTGTAGAGATAAGAACCTTGGTAGGAACAAGGCACCTTCTTCTCCCTGTAATGGAGGGATAAAAAAGAGGGACAGATAATTGCAATCTCCAAAACTCCGTGGGGTAGAGGGGGCAGGGTGAGAAGGCTTNTGAACACAATCACAGAAGTCTCATGCTCCACTGTGTTGCATTTTAGGCNATAGGAGAGCAGCGGAAAGGATAATGCAACATAGTTCTTCGTGTACTAGAGAGGCAGAGAGAGCTTTTATTTAAAGAAACACTACACTTTATATACGAGTAGTTCATGCAATAGAAAATAGAAAAAGCTCATTGGTCCAAGGAGGCAACACCTCTTTGAAAAGACACTTTCTGCAAAATATCACATCTCTCATGACTCCAGCAGGTGTTTGAACATTGTGGTAATTCCTTGTCCTTGAACAGCCTGGGAAAGGCTGCTTTCTTGGCTCCCAGCAGCATCCTAACACCACTATTGCTTAGGAACATCTCATTACAAACATTAAAATGTTGCAGTTTTTATGTCACAGGATTTTTCAAGGTGTGTGAGGAATTACAGAAACTATGTAGAAGGATGTAGAATTGTAAGTATAACAAAGTAAGAATGTTATGTGACTGACACCTGCTCTGTAAGTTTTTATCAAAATGAAGTCGCATCTCTAGTAATTCTTTGACCTTTTTTTTGTGTCTATTTTAGAAAAACAGTCTTACCCTAGATTTCATACAATAATTTGAGATTGAATGAGAACTGTAGGATTAAGAAACTATGACAAGAATGGGCAGAGAAAAAAGAGTGATTATATGAGAAATGGGACTTCAGAGACCTCATATGCAGTTAGATAATTTCCATGATGAATGTCAGAGTTACAACCACATTCACATGGACAGAATTCATGAACTACAGAAAACTTCAGGACAATTTTTCATATAAGAGCAGGCTTGATTGCAGAAACTACCTCATTCTTTTAAGCTTTAATATTTTTTTCTGTTGTAGGGCATGAAAATAATCATCTATCTTTTGCATACATGCAAATGTAATGACATGAAGAAAATTTGTACCTAGATTAACACGAACTTATTTACTACAAGATATAATTCCTTGTGATGAATTCAACACAGACTAGATGGCACAGAATATGGGCAGGAGGTTTTACACTACATTTATCAAACTATGCTAATGGGAGGAAAAAATGATCTTGTGACCTTGGTGATTGTAATGCACAATTGTTATGTTTGCATTTCTAAAATTGTTTCAGAACTAAGAAAGGTTTNCTCACTGAAGTATTAAAACTGCAACAGCTTAATTTCTAAACATTGCTTAAAATTTGAATTAAGAATGCACAAGCCATCTTATATATGAACTTAGTAAATTGCACTGTACAATTATGTTCCACTTAACCTCTGTAGCTGAGATTACTTTTTGCAGGTCAACTTTCCCTTTTTCTCTATCTTCTTCATGACTAACTCCTGCAATCATGGTTTGACATTAGGCTGGAGTGAATCAGGTTTTTAGTGCTTGAATACAAATTCAATCCAATGCTCTTGCTTGGAGCATATCTNATATATAGATATCAGCAAAAGAAATACAAAAAAAAAGGGTTGTTAAAATAGTTTTTTTGCATTCACTTGGTAAAAGTGTAATATTGCAGTGTGTAAAACCAGTTTGAGAAGAAACGTGTTTTAAATACATTAGAATACTAGACAAGCCAGTGTAAAATGCACAGAACTCTAATATGCACTGGTTTATGGCTTTCTTACTCACATTACTGCAGTGAAGGGCTCTGAGCCTTTCCATTAAAAATCTTATTTTCAATACTTTGTAAGTCTACTGTAAATATTACACTGAACAGAAACTCAGAATAAAAAGTTTCAGATTGAAAATACATAATTAAAATTTTCTTTAGTTTTTTTTTTTGTTGTTGGGATTTTTTTCCCCTAATTGTGTCTTTATTTGTAAATGCATAACAGAAAGAAATAAGTTCTTAAGGCATTTTGTTCTGATTGCAGAAGAATGCATTTAAATATGATTGATACTGCCAAATTCTAATTTTGCATATCCAAGCTGTATTAAAAAAAAAAAAAAAGAAAAAAGAAAAGGTAAAAAAGTTAAATGAACAAACGAACAGGTGAAATTTTGATTATAATATTTGATTATAAGCAAATATATATTATATTCTATTATAGGNCTTAGCTTTACCTCACTTCATAAGCATGTTTCCTTCATGCACTAACTAATATATATGTGTATATATTAGTGACATGTCAGTCATTATAATGTATGTTGGAATAACTATTCAACTAACCCACAGCAGTAAACTGGCTTTTACAGTATCTAATCAGTGGTTCAGATTGTGTCAGTGTTTCTTGACATCCTGACTTACAGGACAACTTTATGAAAGGTTTTAAAGTGCTAGCCTTGACTTATTTCACAAAGTTTATTTTACAGAGTGCAGGATTAATATAATGATCCCATTTGTGATCCATCAAGTTCACATTTGGCAAGTTAAGATTTGAAAACAAAGTTCGTCTTCCAGGTCACCTTCTTGATACAAAATAAATTGACTGCTTTCACTGGTAATACAAACATGATATTCATAGCTGAAAAAACTTCTTTGTCTTCCATCTCTGAAACACTTTATATGTCAAGGTTGGGGAGTTGGTTTAAAAATTTAAACAATACTTTACAAATTTATTCTTGAGTACTAGGAGCATGGGAGAAAAGTAAATATGATGGCAAGACATTTACCATTTCAGTATCTCCACAGAATATTTTCTTCAGAGAAATGTATACAAATCCCACACAAACAACTGGTAAATTTTCTTCCTAAGACACAGAAAGAAAATTATCTGTTTCTGTCCTGAAATCAGATATCTTTCTTTTCATTGTCCATGTTTAACCTTTTTCATACAACACTGTATACATTCCTTAAGATTTACAGAACCAGCTGAGTTGGAAGAGATCCATCAGGCTCNCAGAGTCCAACTCCTGGCCCTGCAGAGAACAGCCCAAGAGTACTGTCCAAGTGCTTCCCAAACTCTCTCAGGCTGGTGGTGGGACCCCTTGCCTGGAGAGCCTGTTTGTGGGCTCAGCCATCATCTGACCGTGAGCTANGTCAGGGTTTTGACCTCGAATATATTTAGGAGCAGTAAGTTTTGCAGCATGAGCTTTTTAAAAAGATCCTTTTGCCCTTTGTTTGTAATCCACTTCAAAAATCTTNAAATGTATCTTTATTTTTGCATTAAGAACCACAGAATCATTAAGGTTCAAAAAGGTGTTTCAGGTCATCAAGTCCAGCTGTCAAAGAAGGCACAGTGAGAAGCCTTATTTTCTCTAATTATGTTTCATTCATCCCTTGTCCATATTTTCCCTAATTATATTTCATTCATCTCCATATGTTCACATTCTTCTACTTTAAACAATGCTATTTTAAAATATTTAAACATTCTTCTTTCCATTGTTATTGAGTTTACAGCTGTAACTACAGATACTGTCTCAGCTAAGCTTCAGAGTATTGACAAAATACTTGACTACAAGTGTCAGATGTAATCAAAATATTTTAAAAGTTCATTAAATTTCAAAATTTATGTTTAAGAGTGTTCCTCTGACTTTCAATAAAGAACTTGATAGGGGTTTCTTGTTAGCTCTCTTGTAAATATAGCCTTAAATGCTGTATCTTAACACAAACTGACTACCACAGAAGTTC
>OAMK01002715.1:954245-979285 GCA_900205225.1 Saxicola maurus maurus
AAGCTCCCAGAGACGGGAGAGCCCCTCCCCCCAAGCACGTGAAACCAACACATCTTTCTTATCCAATGACATACAATATCACTTTATCTGGTAGATTTCATGATGGGGAAGGAAAAATTAAAAGGGAAATATTATATTATAAGTACATTACTTGATTGAGACACTTTTTCTAGTTTTAAAAAATGATGACATTTGTTGNACAATTGCAAACACCTTGTTCCTAGCATTTATTATGTGTTTGCTATCTGTTCAAATGTGTCCATTTTGATAATAAGGGATCCAATCAAACACTTACTGATTCTGGGTTCTATTTCATAATGGTTTTGAAGCAAAACACTTTGCAGATCTAATTAGCTNCATGTTTCTAATTGTCATGGTTACTCCATGCATTTTTATATGCTATACTGTAACCAGCATTATTTTTATGCAAAGAGTATTTTTCAAAAGAATTAATTCTGTCAGATATGAGATGAGATGTCTTATTATTTCTCCACATAAATTGAGCTTTGAAAGGAAATATTACAGTACTCTTTGTTCCTATCCCAGTTAACACCATCTTTTCTTCTGCATACTTGCAACGTCCCAAAAGGATTAAAATTCTTTATTCTCTGGCCAAATTTATGCCTTCATCTTTGTACACCAATAATCCTTCTAGGGTAGATGCCAATAAAACACATCTGTTACATTTATATTCTGATGGTAGTCCAGCTCTGTGCTCTGAACCATTGTGTTTTGATGCAATGTGCTATTAAGCAACTTCTGTGTTTTCCAATAAAGAAAGCTGTATATCACTGAATAATTAAGTAAGCCATTTATAAATAGCACTAATATCAACATTAGTACTTTCTCCTAAGTCCTTTATTGACCTTTTATCTTGGTTAATTCTTCCTCTGCTGAACTAACTATGGTAAATTGTTTTGATGAACATTGTTTTCAACTATTTATTTCAGTAATAAATAAACCAAAACACTGGCAAACTATATCCAGAAAATGCACTGATGTTTCAAAAGTTGTGATCAGGGATGTTAAAGGCTGAAGAATATGGTATCCACTTGAATAACATAAGCCAAATGTTACTTTTTTCTTTAACAGGCAGTATATATTATGCCTTTTGTCAAAACATATAACTGTATCTGAACAAAGATTTCAAGCTTATTAAATAGAGGGATTACTATTATTTATAATTTAAGACTGACACCACTTTTTCTTGCTGTTTGGATGGAAAGTTCTTCTATCAAAAATATCNGTGCTTCCTGTGAGAAAATATATGTGCATTTATGGATTTTATCACAGCTGGNTTCACTGACATATTAAAAAATCAAATTCCATAAAATTGGAATGCAATGACTACATATGAAAAAAGCAAGAACATTGTATACTACTTTCAGTACCTGCACTGCTATTTAGCCAGAGGTGACAGCAGAAAGCCATACAGCTGCTCACTTCCTCTTTTCTTCCCTGTTGGAATGGGGGAGAAATCCAGAAGGGACAAAGTGAGAAAACTTGTGGGTTGAGGTAATGACTATCAACAGATAAAGCAAAACATGCACACACAAGAAAAGTAGATAGCTATTCCTACTCGCTTGCTAATCAGACAGCAGATGATTAGCATTTCAAGGGAGGGAGGGCTCCATCATGATTACTGAGAAGATAAATACCATTAAGCTCAAACTCCAAATTTCCTCTTTTTTTCTCCTCCAGCTTTTACTGCTGGGTAAAACATCCATGCTATGGGATGTCTCTTTGAGGAGTTGGGGTCTGCTGTGCAGGCTATGTCCCCAGCCCTAGCATGTTGGTTGGTAGGCCAGCATAAGAATAAAAAGGCCTTAGTGCTGTTCAAGTACTGCTCTGCAATAACAAAAATATCCCAAAACTTTTTTAGATCTGTTTTGGTCACAATCCAAGGTATAGCACCTACTATGACCAAAATTAACTTTATCCCAGCCAAAACCAGTGTGATGAGTGTTCAAGAAATCAAATTCTGTTTCCATAACATAGAATGCAGCTACTTAAAATCTTCTTTTGTTTGCCTTTGTTAGATGCAGAAATAAAATTCTACAGATGAAGGGAAGGTGACTATAAGCTTTTTCTATTGATATCAGGCTGAACTCAGAACTGCAGCTAAAGGAATGGGTCTTATTACAACCAGAAAATAATATTCCAGCAAGCCAATTGAATTTTGCTGCAATTACTGTACATATAGAACCTGAATAANGCTAGATGCTTTACATGTGATGTTTTACATTCACAACTCAGTAAATGACCCATAGGACTTAGGATTGAATCTTGGACCTTGAACTGTGAATGAGAACAGCAAACAGTAGACAGAAAATTTTTAAAATAACTTTAAAGTCCTTTGCATTCATAAGAACAAAATCATTNTGCTGATATTTTCTTCTTCATCAACTGCTTTTCTTTAGACTTCAGAGTATTACAGGTATTTCTGCGTCTTTCAGAATGAAAATAGCACTTTTAAAATAACAAAATAAAATATTGCCTGTGAAAAGTGCCTATTACTGCTTCAGAAATTTCACTGCCCTGACTGAAAGGCCTGAANTTACTTCTTGAAACTGAAAAATTATTTAATTAGCATAATTTCAGAATAATGTTTTCAAATTTAAACCATTTGACTTAGAATTGCTCCTTCATCACAATGAAATCTTTGCACAAGGAAAGTTCTGACTGACAATCCACTCTGATCATTATCTGGAGACAGTCATCATTTGACCACTTAGAGAAAACGAGCACACTTGATCTGGTATCCTCATTTAAAAGTGCAAAAATCACAAGTCATGCATTTAAATCACTCCACCATCAGCCACTTTTCACAGGTGCTTGCTCTATGTTCTGTAGAACTGTGCTAAGATGACAAAACAGCTGACAATACTTGTCATTATTTTTTCAATATAAATTCTAACAACTTCTTCGGGCTAATTCGGTATTCCATATTCAGGGAGGAAGAAGAATGTCAAAACCCAGAGTAACTGCACCATCATTTCAAAATGAAACTTTTTCTATCTTGAATCCATCAAGTTATTTTATCTCAGATAATTACACTGTTTTCACTGATAGCACAAAATAAATCCTTGTCCTATTCTATCAANTATTTTTCCCAAATGAACACAAACCATTAATTAATAAATCTAATAATTATCTCTGAAGATGTGCACTTTTTAACCTATTCCAAATAATAGAAGTGTAAATGTAAAAGGAGAGACAATGCCATCTCACAGATTATTTGGCTGTGTGTTGTTCAGGGCTGCAGATTGTCTCCAGGAAGGGCTGGTTGCCTGGAGCAACAGTACTGCAGGCTGTTTGCTGGCTGCTTGCATGCCTCTCTAGCTGCCAGCTGCAGAGACTTTTTGTTGTTATCAGCTTAGGGCATTAGAGCTTANAGGGCAAGACTAGGTAATAACTAAGCCTGCTTTTATATATAGTTACCTCCTCTTTAATGACCAAACCCAACAGCTCTTACACGACTAATGCTCTTTTCCTAATCAGCTAGGTTCATTCTCAGTGAAATGTGTTGCCAGATGATGACATGTGGCTTACCAATATAGCTGTGATTGGTGGAGCCATTTGTGAAAGTGCCACCATTAATTGTACTTCAAAGGAGTTTACTGCAAGTGCCACAGACCCTGAACAATGCTGGGGCACTGCTAGCTCAAATTCCCACAGGGCTTGTTCCCACAAAGAGAAATAATCTGCACCATTTATATCTCCTCTGGTACCTTCTCCAGAGGAGAAACAGAGCCAGATTCTGTATTTGGTGCACATTTTAAATCATCCAGAATTGCAAATATAAACCACGTGTCTGTTACCATATCAAACCAGATCAAAGTCTTAATCTCTGTAAAATACAATGGCTCTACCAGGAGTAAAGTATTAAAAAGGTACCAGAATGTTCTAATAGTGAAATAGTGAAAAATATCCTACACACTCACATTCAGNTATTTTCATTTGCATGCTTCTTTTATGATCTCTCAGACATGTTGGAACAGTTTTGAGATGTAAATATTATTTNCCCAGAATGTTTAGAAACTCTCCTTCTCCTGAATTGCCATGTTTAAAGACTACATCTTATACTGTGAAAAAATATTCTTTAAAATAAGAATTAATCTGATCTGTGCTTTTCCCCCATATGTCTACTCTTTTCTGGACAGGCTGTCCAATTTCAGACTAATAACTGACTGTGATGCAGTATATGCATATCTACAAACACTGTAGAAAAAAAATAAAAGAGAACTCTGAATAAAAGAATCATTAACATTATCTTGTGTTCTTTAGAAGTGTGCCACTTTTACAGGACAAAACTTTTGCCATAATCATATATGTGTATGTAAGTTTAAAAATTAAATTTCCATTGTTAATAAACNGTCCCAAATAATAGAGAGGACATTTTTATCTAAACTCCCAAAATATGGAGATTATTAGTCTACTTTAGGAACTAGCATGGTATTTGCTGTATGTAGGAATCCTGCTGTTAAATCATCAGATGCAGAATCATAGGAAAAAAAAATCACAGAATCCTAGAATATCCCAAGTTGGAATGGACCTAAAAAAACATCTTCTGGCCCTACACAGGACAACCTGAAGAATCACACCACGTGCCTGAAAGCTTTNTCCAAATGCTTACTGAACTCCACTGGCACTNTGACCACTTCCCTGGAGATCCTTTTTCTAATATCCAGCCTAAATCTCCCCTAACTCAACATCAGGCCATTCTCTCAGGTCCTGTCACGGCACCAGACACAAGAGATCAGTGTCTGCCCCTCCTCTTTCCTTCCTGAGGAAGTTGNACCTGCAGTGAGGTCTGTCCTCAGTCTCTTCCAGGCTGAACAGACCAAGTNACCTCAGCCTCTCCTCAAACAGATTCCCTTCTAAATCATTCTCTATCTTCACAGCCCTCCTTTGGCCTTTCACTAGCACTTTTGTATCCTTCTCATATTGTGACACCCACACCAGCCCCAGCACTGGAGGTGAGGCTGCCCCAGCTCAGAGCAGAGCAGGACAATCCCCTCCCTTGCCTGGCTGTGATGCTGTCCCTGATGCCCCCAGGACAGGGTTGTCCCTCCTGGCTCCAGGGCACTGCTGGCTCATGTTCAACTTGCCACAGACCAGGTCCCTTTCCATGGCACTGCTCTCCAGCATCCCAGTCTGTCCACACATCCAGGGTTGCCCCATCCCAGATGCAGAATCCAGCACTTTGCCCTGTTAAATTTCATACAGCTGGTGATTGCCCCATCCTCTGCTTCAATCCAGTACTGTCGGCAAATTCCTCTGTGTACCTTTGAGTTCTGCATCCAAGTTGTTTAAGAAGACATTGAAAAGAGCTGGCCCCAGGATGTATCCCTGCAGAACCCCAATACTGACAGGTTGCCAGTCCAATGGGACCCCAATTACTGTAAGAATAGTTAAAGGGAATCCAGCCTGTGAACCTCTTGTTGACCCCTTGCATGATGTGTTTAACCAACTGAGTGCTGTACGTTTTTCACAAAGGATACTGAGAGTCACTGCTCTTTAAAAGCTAAAAAATTAGTCTTTAAAGACTAAAAATTNGCTAGTCTTTGTATTTCAATTCATTTTAAAAGAAAAGTGGCAGTAAAAGAAAGCAAGTAAATCATTTGCTTGAAATCAGAGCCTTCTTGCCATACCCCAAGGCTATACTTTGCTTCCAATTAATGTTTGCCTTTTTGGAATCATATACAAATAGCTTTTATGTTCATTATGCACAGCAAATCTGTCTAATGACTTTCTTAACATGTTCTAGTCCAGATCAAAGTATCTAATTGCTGTAACATTAACTTTGCAAGTCTATAATTCATGATGAGTGGTTAGCTGTTTCTTAAGCTGTACTGTCACAGGAAAGGGGGGAAAGGGGGGAAAATACACCTACAAGATTGTAAAGTTTAGCTGCATTTTTTTCTTTCATATTTGAAAGAAAAACTTGCTAAGTAAAATGATACACAGGCTTTCATNACTACTCAAGTAGGTCAGAAATATCCACACTCCATACAATTTATATTAGTTCAAAAAATGTTTAGTGATGAAAGTCAGTGAACTCCAACCAACCACCAGAGGAGAGAGTCAGAACACTTTAGTGTGCTATCACTTGTAACAGCCATGATCAAATTCTCATCTCAATGAACATAACAGGATAAAATCACACACATACCTGACATGAATGCCATCCAATAGCATTTTTCAATTCCTGCTTCTGAAATTTTAAAATTCTATGAATATATTATTTTTCTGAGTAAATTATACATTAGTATGAGACTTATATGTTATAAGAAAGAAAAAGACGTAAGGTACTACCTAAAGCTGGGTGATGAAAGACAGAGTTACGTTGGGAACCCTAGGCTGCTTTAAAGTATCCTATCCTGAAAGAAATTAGTACAAATGGGATGGAGACAGCTATGAAGCCTTTTTTGGGGAATTAGTAAACTAGGATGTCTCTGAGCACCTTTACACCAATGCCTATAACATGGGAAACTAACAGCAGGAGTCACAAGTCTGTGTGCAGTTACANGACTGTGACCTCCTTGGGATCACAGAGATACTGTGGGATGACTCACATGACTGGAGAGCTGCAAGAAATGGCTGAAGTCACTTCAGAAAGCACATGCTGTGAAGAAAAGTTTATATTAATTTTTTTGTGAGAGTGGAAGGCATGGAAGTGCATGCATGGAATGCACACCTTCCTTGGGACTGTTCAGGAGTGTCACGGTGTGACTTGGGTTTGCCAACCTTAAATATATTTAATTTCTTTTAGAGACAGGATCCAGNAGTAGAGACAAGGCAGGCTTAAAACTTAGAAAGGTACAAGAAGAAATTTATTAATAACACAAAAAAAAAAAAATACTCAGAATAAGATCCCTAGATTGTTCTCTCCTCCCCTTCATTCCACATTTCTTACCAACTAACATACAAAGAGCACTTCAGTCAGTTATACATCCAAATAATCAGTTCAGTTTACTTAAGAAAGAAAAGTCCCTTTTTAGTTATGGCTTAGGGGGCGTCTTCACCTTCACAATCCACATCTGCCCAGGAAAATATTGCAGATTATGACTTTCCTCTCATTCTTTCACAGTCCTTCCAGAGCTGTGCAATCAGTTATGTTACACACATGGGGTATTACTTTTAAAGGCAGGCTGCTGAAAAACAAAGTTCTCTTCACCTCCTTCACTATCAAATGTCTCTGTCTTTATTCCAGTCCCAGGACAGAGAGCGCTTCATTCCCCGAGGCAAAAAGTCATCTCTTTCTCTATTAAATGTCTCTGTTCACATTTCAGTCCCAGAACAGAGAGCTCTATTTCTCCAAAGCAAATATAAGGTTTTCTTCTCAAGCATCCAAACCTCCCCAAGTATATTTCACAGTTTAAAGGAATTTTAGTGAAGTCACAATCCCCTTAGCCCACAAAAAAGGTTTTCAGCTACTTATCAGTTTGCATCTTTTCAATCTCTTTCTCACCAGGAACTTTATCTTCATTGCGCTGACTTCTGCAGTCTCCAGGCTTTATTTCTTCCCATTCAGGAGAGCTTAGAAAAAATCGAGGATCTTATCCTGGCATAAAGAAGTTACAATCGTATCCAGGTCGTGAAGAAACAGCATGGGCAGCTGGTGGCCTCTTCTCTCAGAGCGAGGAGGGGAGGGGAGAAGGGAGAGCCTTTGGTGGCTCCCCGATCCCCCCTGCTCGGCCATGCCCCGTGGAGAGGGGAGCTCCGGGCCGCGGGGCCATGCCGTCAGGGAGGGGGGGCCGGGACCATGTGGCCGGGCCGAGCCCCCCACCAAGCCGGGGCCGGGGTGCCGAGCCGGGTCCCAGCAGAGCCAGGGCACCGGGCCGGATTCCAGGCTGAGCCCAGAGCCGGGCCGGAGCCCCCGGCAGGGGACCATCACCCGCAGAGACCGGAAGCCGAAAGAGAGAGAGCAAACCTGATCCACTGTGATTTGTGAAAGCGAAATAACTTTTCATTGGTTTGCCGAGCTGTCCATCACCAAATCAGCTCCCTGATTGGTGCCAGCAGCTCACAGGGGATGCTCCCAGAGACAGGAGAGCCCCTCCCACTCCCCAGCCCCATGGAGCCTGCCCTGAGGGGAATCCGCCCCTCCCCCCAAGCACGTGAAACCAACACANGGAGCCAGGCAAGGGCCCACAGGTCAAGGTTAGCAGGCAGAACACTACAAGTCGTGNTATGGTGGGCATCTCATACAGGGCCTTCCTGAAACAACTGGAAGTAGCTTCACATTCACAGGCNCTGGATTACAAGCATTACTTCAATCACTCTCTTATTTTCTGAACAGGCAATATAGCACAGCACAACCAACCTAGGACTTATCTGAAGTGCATTAAGAAAAACTTCCTGGTCCAGTTGATCAAGAATGCAACAATGAATGGTGGACTTCACACTTAAAAGCAAAGAAAAACTGTCTTTGGATGCAAAAGTTTTGAACAGTCTTGGCTGTAGAGACCNTGAGATGGTAGAGTTCAGGATCTAGGCAAGAGGACACAAGGAAAAACAAATCACAGCCTGGATTCAGAAATTCAGACCTTGCCTTCTATAGGGGTAGAGCCCTATAGAGAGAGCAGTCTGGGAAAGCTGGTTGGTTCAAGCTCAAAAAAGGTCCATTCCAACAAGAAGGAAATAAGCAGAGGTGGCAGGAGCTCTGCATGACGGAGCAAGAAGCTCCTGACTGAACTGAAATAAAAAGGAAGTGCAAAAGAAGTTGAAGGAGGGACAAAGAATCCAGAAGTGTAGAGATGCTGTTTAGTTTTGCAAGAAAGCCAATAAATACCTGCAGTTGATTCTGGCAAGAGGTGTCAAAGGCAACAGGAAAGGATATTACAAGAACACAAACAGGAAGGAAAACAGGAAAACTTGGGTCCATTGCTGAGTAGGCTGGGAACTTGTGACAAAGAACATGAAAAAGGTCAGTGCCCTCTTTGTCTAAGTAACTGGCCTTGATGCATCCATTAGGCCCTGAGACCAGAGGGAAAGTCTGGAGGAAGGCAGACATACTCTCAGGAATGGAGAACCAGGTTAAAGAACATGCACAGGTTCATGGGCCAGTGGATGGATNTCTCTGGCATCACTATGAGGCCATTCTCAATTATATTTGAAAGGTCATGTTAATCNGCAGAGGTCTCTGAAGGCTGGAATATAGAAAAGGTTACTCCTGTCTTCAAGTGAAAGAAGGAAGATCTACGGAACATGAGTCTCACATCAGCCTCTATGAAGATAGTAGGGCAACTAATCCCAAAAATCCATTACAAATATATGAAGGCGATTGAGAATAGTCAGCATGGATTTGTACAGAGGAAATCAAGTTTAACCAAATTTACTGACTCTTACAATGAGGTACAAAGCTTCATGGATGAGCATGTCACCTCAGTTTTAGGAGGGCTTCTGAAAGCTTCTCATCCTCAAAGATAATTTGACAAAGCATAGATTTGAGAAGTAGTCAGAGAGCTGGATGGGAAATTGTCTGAACAGCNAGGCCTAGAGAAGGCAGCAGCAAGTCCAGCCGTAGGCAGATCATTGGTTGTGTATCTCAGCATCAATACCTGTGCCAATACTGTCTAACCCAATCAGTGACCATGTGTATACCTGGAAAGTTCATAGATGACAAAAACTGGGAAAAATTACTTTTATACCAGAAGGTTATGCTGCTATTCAAAGGCAGCTGGACAGGCTGGAGAGCTGGGCAGAGAGNAATCTCATGCAGTTAACCAAGGCAAATGCAAAGTCTTCCAACCTGGGAGGCATTAAGCCAGGCTTAAACCTGGCTTCCAACCTGGGAGGCATTAAACCACTACTTCCAGGGGAACAGCCAGCTGGAAAGCAGTTTTGCTATGCTTTGCTTTTTGTTTTAAGGAAAGGACATGGGTGTTCTAGCNAGCAACAAGTTGATGATGAGTCAGCCATGCACCCTAACAAAAAAGGCAGCCANCAGCCTTCTGGGCTGCANGAGGAGNAGGCTGCAGCAGGCCCAGGGAGGTGACCCTACCCCTCTATTAAATCCTAGTGAGGCCACATCTGGAGTGCTGTGCTCAGTTANGGTCTTCTGAATATGAGATAGACATGCAGCTACTGGAGCAAGACAAGNGGAGTGTGACAAATAAGGGACAGCAGCATCTCTCTTACCAGGAAAGGCTGAGGGAGCTGGACTGGTTCAGCTNACTGAGAGAGGCTCTTGTCAATGCACACAAGTATCTGAAAGGACAGTGTCATGAAGTCAGAGCCAGGCTCTGCTTGCTGGTGCCAAGCAACAGGATGACAAACAGGCAGAAACTGGAGTAGAGGAATTTCCATTTAAGCATATCACTGTGAGAGTGACTGAGTACTGGAATAGGCTGCTTTGGAGCCTTTTTCTCTAGAGACATTAAGAACCCACCTGGACAATATCCTGAGTAATGTGCCCTAGGGAACACTGGTCAAGCAGGGAGGTTGGAGCAGNTGACCTCCAGNGGTCTCTTCCANCCCTACCCATTTTGTGATTCTGTGAACATTCAGAAAAATTAATAATTTGTTCAGCTATCTCAACTAAAATGTATAAAAAATAACAAACAATGGGTTTTCATATTCCTCAGAATGCAGGATACTGTAAATTAATACAGTGCAAATATTCTCAAATTAAAATGCAAACTTTAATGCCTCAGTAAAACCATGTAGTAATAAGACTATAATAAGTGGCTTATAAAAAATTTAATTTATTATTCATTACAATAAAACTAATTACAATTAATTTATTTTCTGTGCCTATCATTGTAAAAAAAACTTGATCTAGCATAAGTTAATAAATATGTAAATGAAAAGTTACCAAAGCAGGGTAAAAAAGAATTGGATGTTAACAGCACTCCATATCCTCCTCATTTTGTAAATGTATTTTGTGCTTTAGAAACTTCATCAACTTCTTGTTCTAAAGCAACTAGTCTTTGTTTGCTAGTCTCATTAGTGCAGCCAGACATATGCACACTGGGATTGTAGACCAAACAAATACATCTACATGGTCAGAAATGAAAAAAATTTACAGAAAAAGAGCTTCACTGTCCTCCCAGAGTAAATTACAGAATTAATTCTTCCATGAAAAACTTATCTGTCATAATAAATCAAAGTGCCACCAGGTCTTCACTTACATAAACTTAGTAATTCTGGAAAATATAAAAAGCCTAATCATTGGACTATAATACTTAGACCTGGGTAAATAACTATTCACAGACACACTACTCTGGAAAAAAAAATTCATTTCGATTTTTATGTCATTTCTTTACATCATTTGTTTTATTTGTCAGAAACACAGGAAAAGGCACTCCTCCCCTTTTATTCTGGGGAGGATCAAGATTTATCACTTGATGACAACAGCATACTACAATGTAGTATAGTTATTAATGGGTTATTTTACAGGGTTTACTTTCAGTGTCTATCTCCTTCATGTGAGTTTTCTGAACTCAGTTCAAGAGGGGCTTTCAAAGAAATTAATTCCACTCTTAAAGCAAGTAGTACTGGGCCCCTCTTAAAAATGATATTATCTTTGTCTTTTAGCAAAGTAAGTCCAAGAACACTCCATCACTTAAACCATGCACAAATTGCTACATGCCCAGCTTTAAAAAAATTGCTTAAAATTTAGCTAAGACATACCTAAGAAAAAATCATTGGATTTTGTACCCAACACTGCTTGACATTCCTGACAGCTTGAAAGTGATACTTTTTCTGTCACTGAACTAGGATTCTCCATCAACAAAAAAAATTCAAGATCTACCAGTTTCACTCTCAAAGGAGAACTGGGAAGATTAGTTCATTCATGTTTGATAAGGAATAAGACATTAGGCTGATAAAAGCCCTGAAGAAAACAGCAACAACAATAAACAAAGAAAATAATTATAAGGTTCAGAATTCAGATGATGCCCAACAAATAAGTAAAGCCATATAGTGAATAATGGTGATCAAAGTAAATATTGAACATCTTTCTTATAATGCAGGAGTTTAACANAAACAAACAAACAAACNAATATATGTAAGTAATGTGTAATTAAGCATCATTATATTGCTGTTACAGAAGTTGCTGCAATCTCCTTATTGCTAAGTATTTGGTTTTTCAATATTAAAGCCTTCCTTTTTCTTCCTTTTGCCTTTTGCAAATTATAGTGNATACATAGTGCTTTAGAAGCTGCATTTCCTTGTGTATTAGTTTTTAGATGTATTCTCTTCCTGTTCTTTTCCACAGAGAGCTGAGTCTTTATTTCAAACAGAAGCAGGTACTGGTTTGAGCAGAGGTCTCTGCTCATCCAAAACAGCAGCCTTTTTCATGAGCTTTGCATGTATACATTTGACAACTTGTTTGTCCAGAAAGTTTCCCAGGTAATGCATAATGGTAGCTGTAAACTCAGCAAACACCTTTGGAAGATGTTTTATAAATTATCAAAAGCTAATCAATGCCTCACACAGAGAAGAGGTGACAGAACCATACACTCTCTCATGGTCCAGGGAGAGACTGCCTCGGTATGATTATTTCACATTACTAAGGCAACATAAGGAAGAAAGAACCAAAACAATAGCATACAGCATCAGATTGAGTCTTTTGTCTTTGATGAATCTCCCTTTTTGGTGTTTAAATTTCAAAGTTTCATTCTGTCTTTGTTTGAGTATATATAGCTAAGAATACNTTTGGCACACAGAAACTTTATTTCTTTGATATTCCTTTTTAATTATATATCTTATGATTGCCAGTGAAATCATTATATCAACCAACAGGAAGCTTCATTGCATCTCATTATGCTGAATAAAAAAAAAAATTAAAATACACACTGTTGTTACTTGTCCATTACTGCAGTAAATGTGCAACTCATGATCACTCCTTGGATTANACCATTATGTGATCTTGCATTCATTTTCTAACAAAATCAGGCTGCTTGAAGGACTGTATCACAGCAATTTTTAATTTTAGTCAATATACTTATAAAGCTGTCCACAAGAATCTTTCCCCTTAAGTTTTCTCTATTTCTGTTAAAATATATAATTTTATTCAGTATACTGTGACAAAGTTTAATAAAAAATAATTTTCTCTTCATTTAATGGTCTACCAGAGGTTTACAAAGATAAGTCAAGTAAAAATACTTTAATTATTTGCTTTTCATTATACTATTTATTGTAAATTCCAGAGATTCAGGAATTGGCCCAATGGATTAGTTGACACAGAATTTGGACACAGAAGACATAATTCTGCTTGCCTTTGAATTTTTTTGGGGCTGATCAATGCATCAAATTAAGGACTCTCAAAAGGAAGGTTCTTGTCTTCACTAATTAAATGTGATTCTATAATGTTGTCAGTATCCCATTCCATAATTATATAGTCAAGTATGATTTCAGACAGACCCTTTCTAATACAAAGTGTTTTTAAAAGGAATTACAACACTTGGATGTGCCCTGTATTCTCTGGAAAGTGAGTTTTCTTTTTATTAACTTTTGAATNTTCTTATTCAAGAGAATTCTGGAGACTAACATACACAACACACAGATACAGGAATANTCTCAGAGACAGTAAAGCAAAAGGATTCAGTCAGAAACATGAGCCACACCACACACTTGCTTGTAAGTTCCAAACAAGATCTAGTTGAGAAGATACAAAGAGAAGGGGTGGAGGGTAGAGGGGAGGAAATTTCAAGAAAAAGAAAAGAAAAATAATTACAATCTATGTTTCCTGTTGGAGCAGCTCTACTCCTTACATTATTAAATATTCAGATGGATAGACTGTCCCAGTCTATCTTGGCAGAAAATCATNAGGCCACTTAGCAAACGTTTGGAAGGTTGATTAAACAGCTGAATCCAATATTCCCCAAAGGTGAGTGTTTAGCTCATATNTCAGTATTGACTTTCTTGAACCAAGTCTTTCTGTAAGACATGCAGACAAAAAATTATTAATCCCTCCGATATTGCAACCAAGGCACGGGGGATCATTCATTGCTAAAGTGGTTTAGGCCACCTCACATGACCTCAGACTTAAGTTCCTCTTACACAGTAATATAGGTCAAAATCAGCAGATAAGAAAAGAGGAAGCCAGCGACACTTCTATTACTCACAGAGTTCCGTGATACAAACCCAAGAAATAGCTACTGGAAATATATAAAAACTAACCAAACATTTAAATCCATAAGCAAAGCCGTCATCAGATCAGTGTCAGTTTTCCTTGAAACTGAGAGGTCTGATATGTTGTCTAGTTAGAAAAACAATCTACACATACCCAAAACTAATATTCTCATAAACTTGATGTATTGGCTTTGAAACTCTTTCTTGTTTTTACAAGCTTGAAGAATATCCAACCTAGAGTTCCTCATCTTGAGCAGCATTTCATAAAGAACACCAAAAATGACATGACAAATCTCTCTTCATGGCAAGGAATCCAGCCAAGATAAACAACTCAGAATCCCATCAGAAAAAAAATTCTCCTATGGATAATTTCAACATATGTCCAGAAAATTAGATCTACCTGTTGATTAAGGCATGGCAAGTAAAATTAGTTTTAAAATGTTTGCATTTTTGGAAGATAAGTGTTGACCTCAAAACTCATTGAGCACCAAAGGGAGAAATACAAAACACAGAGACTTTTTTCAGATATTTCAACAGCTTGATTTGCAGTATGTTCATGTGGAAGTTGACCATTCAAAAAATAACTAAGAGACTTAGGAACAGAAATGCCATTAACTTTCAGTTCAGTTGCTTCTCTGGGTACCTTAGTGATTTAGAAAATCTCCCCTGTAGATAATTAATCAGTTTATGTCAGTGCTCAGCAGTGATCTGTACTGATGATCTTTTAAATCGCTTTGTTTTTTGTGTGTCAGGTACATACAGTCAGAAAAAATTATTGTACAGTTTAGTTGTTATTTCAGGATGTAAGCAATTTGCTATCATAGCTTAATAATAGCAACCTTTTTTTTATTTTAATCATAAAGCACACAGAAATTTTGTATGATGAAAAATAGACAATTACCACATTTTTCTTTCTTTCATGTGAATCTTTTACACATTGTCAGAAAAATATTTTGTTATGAAAAGTAATGAAGTACAAATATTTACCAANACAGCAGAGTGCAATGCTAGTCACACTTTTCAACCTCCATAGAGAATATTCTTTTGTGAATGATTGAAAGAACTCTTCCAAACATGCATGCTTTTGCCAATTTTGATGAAATTACTTTGCTTTGCACATTTCATAATTAATTCACTGAAAATAAAAGAGCTGAAAGAAATACAATTTTTATCAGTATCACATCTAAGCACAACATGTTTCACCCACTAAAGATATAAAACAGTCCTTCAAATTATTTTTAAAGAAAAAACAAGAAGAGAAAATTTGTATGTTGTGGTAAATAGAGATCTTCTGGATATACCTCTCAGGAAAATGTTAAAACTACAAAAATTTTATNTTCAGTTTAGCATCAAAATCTATATAATCAGACACCCTGAACATTTGTCCTTTATCTTGCTGTCAATTTTATTCTTTTCTTTAATCTGCTACAATCACCCATGGGATTATGTCCAGGTTTTCTTCATTTAGCACTGAAAAACCAAATTCCAATTTCAGGTTATATTTAACACNTTTGTCTAAAAACAAACTCTCTTCTCACTTTTATTGCTCTTGAGGAATCCTTTGGGATCTGTTTCTTCAGCATTTTGTATCAGCTCTCTCTCTTTATCTGAAAAGCAGAAGTCTTAATCCACTGATATTGTCTATTGTCCTGAGAATTTTAATAGGCCCTCCTTTGCACCTGTAGGACAGAGACTTTGCTGAGAAAACAATTTGATTTTTGTTCACACCAAACTATTAAAGAAGATGAGTTCTTACTATAAAAGCAAAAGCCTCTACAGAGGCACAAACCAGAAGGAATGTGAACAAAAGAGACAATCTATGTAGCAGTGGAAAGTTAAAACACTTTGTATGGTATGGAGGAAAGTGATAGNTGTTGGGGCTTTTTCTCAGTTGTTTTGAAACAAAGATCTTTTTTGAGTCCAATCCTTTTTACAATCATTAAAACTGTATTCACAGTCACCAGATCTGTAATCAGTTTTGTTTTTCAGAGTGAAGAACATTTTAGAGCTTGTGATTAACTATGGCAAGAACAAAATTTGACAACTGTCCAAAATTAATTTTCAATTTCTCCTCTTTTTGCTCTGATAAATAGTGCCAGATGATAGTTGATTGACAATAGGAAGCCTGCACATCTGGACTTCCATTCACTGTAGCATTTTGAATTAGAATTTTACTTAGTGATGACAAGATTGGATAATTCTATAATTCTTTAAATGGAACCATTATTTGCAGTCTTGTGTAACATACTGATATCAAGTTTCAATTATTGCATAGGCACCAAAACCCCTTTAGCCAGCAGCTTCTGGGTCACATCCAACCAGACTTCAACAGATATGCACACTTAAATGACTTCTTTTTTTTTCATCTCTTTTTAATAACTATTTGCTTCCATGGGGAAAAACAAACAAACTTTCAGAAAAACTGTGAACAGCATAGCCATGATNTACACAAAGTGTTCTAAACAAAAAGGTTTGCAACTGGGAGAGCAGTAGTAGGTACAAGTTTTTCTTTTGGATATANTAACTTTGATGTTAATTTTAGAGCTCGCAGTGTCTTTGATACTGTCTCCCCATAGACATCTTTGAATTGCCTAGCAGCCCTCAGTGACTAATTGCTTCTCTGAAAGCACTGCATCACCTGAAGAAGATGATACATGCTTAGCACAGAGAGAGTATGGAATAATGGCTTCAAAAGCAGTGTTTTGAACAGGGTAATACTGCAGTGATGAATCACAAAATGGTATAGGCAGCTCAATGCCAGCCCACTTTTGCTGGCAAGTTTTTTTTAATCTTAACTGTTGACTTAAGAAAAACTCTCTTCCCTTTATGATGATCAGTTTTATACTGACTTGGGAAATGACTCTGAATGCCATGGCATAATCCTTCTTACTTCACTGGTCCTGGTACAGAGAATTACTTCATTTGTATTGAGAATTTATNCAATACCAGACACTAAATATTATTTATAATAAATGTTTGGGGAACTCAAGGCAAATTAATGGAAACCATTGTTTACATTAAATCTTCTACAGTTTGGACAATGTTTGCATAAGCAATGAAATCCAATATTTCAAATGCTTAATACCTAAAGCAAGCTGCCTGTTTAAGAAGATCCCAGTCATAGCTTCAGATTAGGATCAGTTAAGTTATTCAGCATTTGGATGAGTATACATTAATTGAGAGGAAAAGGACATTGAATTCCATTAAAACAGACCATGATCAATAACAAAAAAAACATTCCTAAAAGCAGCTCTCCATGGCTGATCTAACCTGCACACCTGTAGCTTAATCAAAGCTCAAACCGCATGCTTGCTTTCCCACGATTNTATTCAAGATCAGTGCTGTGAAAATGAGCTTTTGCACCTCATTCCAAATACTTCCCTGTTGAAGTCAAAAAAGTACTTTCACGGCTCCTGTGGACACTTAAGCAGAGATATGCAGTCAGAAGAAGAGATATATAAAGATAGGTGATTTACAATTTACTGTATTTATTTTAAATTCATAACTTCATTGTTGTATGCACGTCCATCAAGGGTTTTCTTTTGGCATTTGTTCAATCAACAAGAGTGCATTCACAGCACCTATTTTATAATGTCAAATTTTAATGTGTTGACATCCTGCTTGGTATGCATTTATGGCATTCTTTGTAGAAGGTGGAATTGTCTTTCTTTAATTCATTCATTCAGCACCTGTGACGGTATTCTGCTGACAATGTAGTGATTCTTTAGTTCCCTGCTTTTCTTCTGAAGAAGAAGTATACATGTTAAATACACCTATAAAGACAGGTTACTGGCAGAAAGGCAGCCTGGTACGTGCTCACCATCACAAAGGTAGAAAGCATGTATTATCTTTACTTAGCATTTCATTTTACTGCTGCAAAACCCCTGAGATCTTCATTTAGTACATGGAGCATTTTGACCCAAATTTTCTAGTGTTTAATATAAGTTTTACATGAACTATTTGTCTATAGCTTAAGAAAACAGTTAAAAGGTTTCTTTTTCCATCTTAATCACTCCTATATATATATTAGAGAGACACCTGACCCAGTGGTACAAAGAGAAAGAGGCTGAGTGAAGGAGGTTTGTTAATTGGATAGGGGAATCTTTGCTGTCTCCTTTTCAATAATTTTTATCTGTACAGAAGTTTGCAAGCTGGGCTCAACATAATGATGGGCAAATTTCAAATTCAGGGTTTGAATCCAGATTGCTGCTTGAAGTATGTCTTCAGTTCATGCCAATTCATCAATTAAATTTATTTCTCTGCCTCTTCTTCATAATGTCAATATACATATATATTAGCACACATTGAGAATCATGCTTTTTACTTCAACTTATTACAAAAATTGCAATACAATTTTCTACCTTGGTGAAATCCCTGAAGTCCCACAACAGCATTAACTTTCATAGCAATTTCCCCTCTAACTATTAATATAGATATTAANATANATATTAANATANATATTAATAGGGGGAAATTACTATCGACAGTGTTTTTCAATTTGTTTAGTTATTTCTTTTTCCAACCCATTATTTATAAATATAGCATATTAATTTGGAAATACTACATTAACAAAGAAAAAGCAGTTTGGTAGCCTGCTAATTTGCTTCCNTAAATCTTTACCTGTTAAAGATCCTGGAAGACAAAAGGTGGTGTCATTCACATTCATGACTCACAGCTTCATGAGCAGTTTACATACCATTAGTGCAGATGAATTTGTACATATGTTTTATGTATGCATGTTGCTTTTTCCAACAAGTAATTGAATATAGNAAAATCTCCATGTAATTATGCCAAGATGTCAGAAAATTTCTAAGTAAACAGTATANTGTTAAACCACAGATGCAGTTTTATAGCCACAGTTTGCCTCCAGCTTGTGTTTATCTTGCACATGTGTAGGGAAGAAGAAACACACAATCAGAAAAAAACAAAACAAACAGTCCCACCACACCCTCTCCCCCCTCCTTAANACACCCACAACCAAAGGCAAAGCAGCAAAGTGCTAAACCTGTCAAAAGAAGTTAAAATAAATTAGTAATTTCTGCAACAAAATCCTTGCACATTGGGGGAAGCATATACTAAGACAACTGAGATATTTGATGTTTTGAATATAGCCAGGAAGAGTCCTCATTAGCTAATTATATGAATACAGAAAACAATCCTTCCTAAGTTANCTGGATGATATAAACTGGTATGAAAATTAGAGCATAAGAAAACATAAATTTATTTCCCGATCTCCTTATTTAGCAACATTTCATCTCATAGAGATCTTGTAAAATATATTAAAGGATNGGATCTCAGTGATATGACTAACAGACAGCTAATCTCACAGAATTTAAAATGTCATCTGGGAACATGATTAGTTTGGCACACTTGAGTTCTGATCAAGGTACACATGAGTTTTNTAAATTGGTGACATTGAAAGTTGCATATTAAAAACATTAAGTTAACAAGTTAAAGAAAGAAATTAGGCATTTATCATCTTTAGGTAAAAAATGGTATAAATTCTAGCTACCAAGCAGGAATACACAGATTTTTAAAATTTTTTTTAGTTAAACTGCACAAAACCTTTCAATTGATACAGTTCTCAAAAGGAATTGTTGATATGATCATAAAACTCAACTTTTTTTGTTTTGTTTTGTTTTTTTTTTAAGGAGAATTGACATGCATATGGCCTGGTCCATTTTAGGTAGTATTTCCTATTATATAAAAAATTTATTTTCACTTTCATACAAGTAAGTAAGGAAAATGTATGTTATCTTACAATAGCANTGATGGATCCAAATTTATCTAATTTAGTTAATTCCAGTGGTACTTTTATTCAAATGTATACTGAGCAGAGAATGACAATCCAAAGTAACCACATTGTTAAAATATGGCAAACATGTCTTCTCTAATTGACAATATAAAATGTTTTGAACAATCTGCACTANATATGGTATAATTTCAGTTCACGATTAATTTACAGGTTATCTATTCCCCTCTCATTTCCCTTTAGGATTTTTGATACTTAGATAGGCCTACTGAATATTACCATTAATAGTAACAATGCATACTGAATACTTCAAAGATTTTCAAAGTCCATTTTTCATTCTTCCAATTTTATTTCACTATTTACAGGTAAACAGAGAAAGCCAATACACCTAATGCAAATTACTATGTTTCTAAATGTGCTAGAGCTTTCTAAATTCTGATTTAAGGCAACAGCCTCTGGACTACTTTACAAACTTCAGAAATGCACATGTGCACTAATCACTGCCAGCTCCAACAGGTCAGGTGGAATGCTCCAAACATGCTTATGGAAAATTAAAACCAAATTATCTCAGTTTCTGAAGTGAAGAAAGCAAAATCTGCATTTCCCTTTCCCTTGAAAGTTCCATGTTCCTTGGAGTTGACAATTCAAAAATTATCTTTATTTCTTACAACTACAATTCATNTATTTAGAGCCTCGAGCTGTCTACACAAATGGTTTCATGTCTTGAAAACATAGCTTGCATTAATTTATAGCCATATTCCCAANAGCTGAACAATACAGCCAAATGCANTTTTACCATGGAAGACTTCACCTTCAATTCTGTGCATGCACTGTCAATGAGACTGTCCAAATTTTTTAATGGCTAAAAAAACAGGCTCTATATACTGTAGCCTTTTTTGAAGAGTGAAGAATAAACATGGAAATTTTATGTAGAGAATAACCAAGATTAACAATCCTATTGCCTAGGGTTTGCCTAAATATTGAACAACATTGTTCATGCAAACATTATTATTATTATTATTATTATTATTATTATTATTATTATTATTATTATTATTATTATTATTATTATTATTATTATTATTATTCAGGGAGTNTCTCAGGGAGTTAGGTGGAAGCAAATTCCAGAACCATATTAGCTGGAATAGTTTTGTCCTTGTTTAGCACCAAACCCCTGACTGTATTTAGTCTGTAGGCCTGTTGTCTGTTTTGATATAGGTACAGTCTATAGAAATGTTTCATAGCTCTGAAGACATCNGAATAGACAAGATATGTAAACTTAGGATGAATTCTATGGTGCCATGATTTAGACTGAATTTCATGACACCACAACAGATTTGGAAGAGGTTGGATTGCATTTAAGGATTTCTACCCAAACACTTTCTGCTAAAAACATTAAACACTGTTTAATTACCTACTCCATGTATCCTAATAATCTTGTGTCAGACATGATTGGTGATTAGGAAAGAGCTGCTTCCCATCTGCCTCAGCAATGTACTTTTCATGTCAAGAANCTTTAATTTACCTGTGATGTATGGTTATGTGATGTCACATCGTGTTTCATCATGTTTATGAAAGCAAGTAACATCTACAGTGACAAAAAGTCACTTGACAGAAAATGCTTTGACAGCCCATCATCTGGTCCTTGTTCTGATTTGTAAATAAAGTCTAGCTTTTGCAGACAGATGTACAGAGACAACTGTAACAGCTTTGTTCTTCAAGGAAATGCAGTATCTGAGTTTTTATTTCATAACCATTGGGCATAGCTGTTTTTTCAGAAAAACTTACTAGACCCAAACATTTTGGAACAAATTTTGGTCTTGAAGTGTACTTATATTGTTTTATACTCCAATGACTTGTGTATAACTTCCGTTACATACCTTCCATGCATGTATGTAGTATTTTACACAATATAAGAGACAAAGTTAAAGAACAGAAAATGTAAATAAAGATATGCTCTTGTGAGAAGGAATGAACANAGAAGTTCCATAAATCAAATACAAATAAAATTACGTAAATTAGCTATTGACTCACCAGAAAGTGTGATNTGTTAAGGCTGATCACATAAAAAAATAGTTAGGTGGTAAAGAAAGACTTTGTCTTAATTTAATCTGAGGGTTTAAATTTTCCAGAATTCATTCTCCAGAAAAAAAAGCCAGATTCTCAGTGAAGGATTTAGTTTACTGAAACCCCAAAAATTTCTAGCCTTCTTTCTTCAATATATGAATGTGCAAAAATATTTTTGGGGCAAAGAAAACAAATTCAAAGGATCTCTCTAATAAATACAAAGCGAAAAGGATTCATTTACAAAAGGACTGCAAAAACAACCCACACACATGTTTTTTAAGGAGGATAAAATATGACATCAATAATGAACAATTCTCTTTCTACTACCAGCATCCTTTCTGCAAAATGCTTTTGTAAGTGCTCCCTAGAGGGAAGACTAAACTGCCTAGTTTCACTTCAGGGAAAGGAAAAAATATACAGAAGGATACAAGAAGACCAACCGACTTTCATTCCTGTGGAATTCAAATCTCTACACANGCAGTTTCAGACACATTGCCTGGTCACAGCATCAGTTTCTGAAAGCCCCACAAGGCAGCTGTGCTCTGGACAGCACCACNCTCCAGACTGAGGAGGCAGGTCCCNGAGGGAGGGAACCACGGCACNCAAGTTTCCATGCTTCAGTTCCACCTGCACAGGAAGAGTCTGTGAGCTGCTGGTGCTCCCTGCTCTCACCAGACCATTGGCTGGACTTGTTCAGAGCTTCAANCAGTTGAGATTCTATTCTTGAGCCGGCTGTAGCACTTATGCTTTCCCCCATATCCTCCCAGAGCTTGTGCTACAATAGCAGGAGGGCAAGGAGATGGAAAAGTAGCATAACAAAGTTATTTCAGAGATTAGGTAAATAGGCAGCTAATGCTTTGAATTTTCATTTCAATTTTACTTTCAGCAGCTGGATTCAAGTCCATTATTACTGTAGCTAACAATTAAGCACATAGGGAAGCCTTCTGAAGGAATTTTGGTTTGCTCAAATTATAAGTGAGACAGGAACCACTGTGCCTCAACCCCATGNACACCTGTGAACAAAACAGAGGTAATTAAAGCAGTGTAAGAGCTCTCTTCTTCAGCCCCAGTAGCAGAAGCTCTAAGATAGCCACCTANACACAGTTTGCAGGTTTGGTTTTTACCCAGTTTCCTCAGTTTGAAAAGTCTTATNATTTCTTATTTACTTTTCCCCTTAAAAAGTCTTTCCACTACAATGCTTTTATGATCAGACAGCACAGTTCACCCTGTGTCTGTTATTTTTGATTAACTCACTTCAGATGCACTCAAAACCTTGAAACATTGGCGTTGAGCACAAGGCAGGATGTTACAGAAATGTCATGATAACTTTAGAACAAACTTATTCATTCCTTCTTCCTAGGAGCGAAACTCAACCTATNACTTTCAGCAAAACAAACCTCCTGCAGTTAGAAATTTTATTAAATTATTTCCTCCTCCCTTTNAGACAGGGAGAATAAAAAAACATCAACATCACATTGCAACTATGTCCATCAAGGTGTATTGTATTGAGGTGACCTATAACATTACACTTGATAACGCACCACAACCCAAGAGTGCAGCAGCAGTATAGTGTAACAGTGTGTAGCAATTTTGGTTTGAAACCAGGAAGAAACACCAATTTCATGTAGTGGCTTTGGTTCGCCAATTTGAGATTTCCTGGCCAATGCACCAATTTACATGGTGGGCTTCATGCTGGCCAAATTGCCAGTGTACTCACTAGAATCATTTACTCATCTCCTCCTGTGAGATAGGATTAGGAGGAAGGCTCAAACTTTAAACTCAAACATTATTAACAGAACTAAAGAACAATAAGAATCAGAATAAACTTCTCAGAACACTTCTCCTCCCCCCACACACCTCTTTTCTTTCCCACTGAAAACATACAGAAACAATGCAGTNGGTTGGTCACCTCTAGAACATCTATCACTTCTTTCTTCAGTTCACTTAGGGAGAGGAGTCTCTTGTCACACTATGGAGACTTCTCCATGAGAAAACAATTCTCTCATGGCTTCAATGTCACAGTGAATCAGCCACCCAGGAGAATGGAAATTTGTGTAAAAGTCCATCCCCTCNACTTGCAGTTTCCCCACAACTGTTTTCGAGGGCTCAATCTTTGGCTAAAGGGGTACACTTTTAAGGATNAGCTGTTCAGAAGCAAAGGTTCTCTTCATCTATCTCTGAGATCATCTTTGTCTCTGGGAAAAGAGATCTTCTTCCCTAGGGCAAAGAGTCACCATCACTCTTTCTCTGATCAAACTTCTCATGGGATAACAGCTGCTTCAACATAGGCTTGTTCAGTATGGATGCCTGTGCTCATGTCTACAATTTGAATGCTTCATTCCCTGTGGACACTGCTGAAGGCTCTTGGAAAAACCCAATCTGGTTTTTCCCAGGCTGTTTACTTTTCTCAGTTCCAGTTTTGACCTTTCCCAGGCTGGGGATCTTTCTCAGTGAGAAAACAAGGGAAGGAAGAAAGAACACAGATAAACACCTAGTGTTGATCACCGAGCNGTGTGGGTGTCTCATGATACTTTGCAGAAAGCATGNTTTCAAAAAGATGTTGTCTTCTTTGACCAATGAGTCATCTATACCTTGTTTTTTGCATTCTATCCTATATATATGCCATGGCTTTTCAATGAATTGCTCTTTCTTGCTGCCTGGAAAGAGCTGTGTTGCTGTGTTCTTTCGCTGCTTCCCAGTCTTACAGTGACAATTCCGCCATGCCTTTCAATGAGTTACAGGGAAAAAGTGTCTCATGTACCAATTATATCTTTTCCATAACCTTACAAGAGGATTTCAGCCCAAGAGTGAGGCATCTCCATGAATCCCTCCCATCTGGGACCTTCTATTTCACAGACCTTGGTGTCTTCATGTTGTTCTCTACATGTCTTCACTCTGTCCTTTTCCCTCACTCGAGAGAGGATGGAAGGTCTGCAAGTCTCACCTGTACAGGGAAAGAGTTAATATCTCGCCCAAGGCCTGCAGATGGTTTTGTGATCCCTGTCAGGTGGCTGGAGTTGTTTAAGGCAGTGAGCTTTTNGGGAGCTGCTCTGGGGGAGGCTCGGATCTCAGCAGCCAGGCTGGAGCACAGGGCAGCGCCCGCGGGTCGGTGCTCCCCTGGCCCTGCCCGGCGGGT